>PVKV010031213.1:0-21285 GCA_004027835.1 Alouatta palliata | reverse complement strand
AAAAAAAAAAAAAAAAAAAAAAAAAAAAAAAAAACATCTATTAAGCATTTAACGCCAGCTGAAGGCTCCACAGGGATTACCTCATGTGGTCTCACAATAACCCTCAACACCAGGCGCTGTTGTCATCCTGTTTTACAGACGTGGCGAATGAGAAGACGGGTTAAATCCTGGGCCCAAGGTGACGGGAGAGCAAGAGCTGTGCGGTGCCCACATGCTGCCTGGCCAGGGCTCTTCAGCAGGTGCCCTTGCTTCCTGCCCGCTGGGAGCCCCTTCAGAGAGATGCCTGTTCTCCTGCCTCCGAATGCCCAGCGTGAAGCACAAGGGCCGTGTGCCTGGAGCCTGCTGGACCCACCATGCATTTCCTGAATGGAATGGCAGGCAGGAAGGGTTAGCTCTGCCTACTACCATTTTTCTCAGCTCCTTTAGGTCTGAACCCTGATTCTCGATCTCCCACCTATGGCCAAAAATCTTGTTTCCCTGCACAGAGCAAGTCAGATATACTTAGCAAGTGAAGGCAGAAGCTGTGGGCAGGCTTTGCAGTGTAAGGACGGGGTATAAATTGGGGTCGGTTATCAAAACAGCGGATCCCCCATTCTCCCAACTCTAAACTAATTCACCCCAAACCAGCTATGACTATTGGAGTAGGCGCTCATCCCCAGGTGCCGCCTCAGGACCCCAGCGTGTCCCACAGGGCTTCCTCCCTGACCCAGGGCCCCATCCCCGCTGCCCTTCCTCCTGCCACTGGGGGGCCAGCCTACCTTCCACCCTTTCCTTACTGGCCTTTCTCGCTGCTTTTCTGTCTCTGTCTTTACTCACTTTCCTCTATTTCCAGCAACACACATTAAACAAACACCTTTTTGGCCCACCTGGAGTGCTCATTTGCTAGGTCGCATCTGTTTCCTCCTTTTCTTTTTTTTTTTTTTTTTTTTTGTGAGATGGAATCTCACTCTGTCTACCAGGCTAGAGTGCAGTGGTACGATCTTAGCTCACTGCAACCTCCACCTTCCGGGTTCAAGCGATTCTCCTGCCTCAGCCTCTCAAGTAGCTGAGACTACAGGCGCCCACCACCATGACCGGCTAATTTTTGTATTTTTTTTTTTTTAAAGACGGGGTTTCTCCATGTTGGTCAGGCTGGTCTTGAACTCCCAACCTCAGGTGATCCACCTGCCTTGGCCTCCAAAGTGTTTGGATTACAGGCATGAGCCATGAGCCACCACGTCCGGCAATTTCTGTATTTTTAGTGGAGATGGGGTTTCACTATGCTGGCCCGGCTGGTCTTGAACTCCTGACCTCAGATGATCCGCCTGCCTCAGCCTCCCAAAGTGCTGGGATTACAGGCGTGAGCCATGCGCCCGGCCTGTTTCTTCTTTTTCTCCAAAGTGGAAATACGAGGTCTCTTTTTTCTTCCTGATTATAAAACTACCATGGTCTTTTTGTAAAAAATCCAAACACAGCCAGGCCGGGCGCGGTGGCTCACGCCTGTAATCCCAGCACTTTGGGAGGCCGAGGCGGGTGGATCATGAGGTCAAGAGATCGAGACCATCCTGGTCAACATGGTGAAACCCCGTCTCTACTAAAAAAATACAAAAATTCGCTGGGCATGGTGGCACGTGCCTGTAGTCCCAGCTACTCGGGAGGCTGAGGCAGGAGAATTGCTTGAACCCAGGAGGCGGAGGTTGCGGTGAGCCGAGATCGCGCCATTGCACTCCAGTCTGGGTAACAAGAGCGAAACTCCGTCTCAAAAAAAAAAAAAAATCCAAACACAGCCGTCCATTTTCCCATCAGCCAGGAAGGACGTTGTTGTTGAGGCTGACGTGCCTGTCAAGGACAGTAACTACCATGGCTTCCGGTGCTTTGACGAAACCGCAGATAGAACACCTGGCCTTCTGGCCAAGCGCCTGCGCGTTCATCTTGTTTGAGTACTCACTGTCTATATCTGTGGGGGCTGCAGCTCTCTATAAGTTTGCTGTGGCTGAACCAAGAAAAAAGACATGCACAGATTTCTACAGAAATTATGATTTCATGAAAGATTTTGAGGCGATGAGGAAGACTAGTATATTTCAGAGTGCAAAGTGATTTGGGAATATGAAGTATTTGGGTTGAATTACCTAGAATTTTGTCACTGAGGGGTTCTTGAACTATGAAACACGAATATGTGGCCTAAGAAAGTTTCTCTTAATAAAGAAACAGTTAACAAATTTTTTAAAATCTGAAACACAGGCAGGGCACGGTGGCTTATGCCTGTAATCCCAGCATTTTGGGAGGCTGAGGTGGGCGGATCACCTGAGGTTGGGAGTTCAAGACCAGCCTGACCAACATGGAGAAACCCTGTCTCTACTAAAAATATAAAATTAGCCGGGTGTGGTGGCGCATGCCTGTAATCCCAGCTACTCAGGAGGCTGAGGCAGGAGAATCGCTTGAACCTGGGAGATGGAGATTGTGGTGAACTGAGATCGCACCATTGCACTCTAGCCTGGGAAGCAAGAGGGGAACTCTATCTCAAAAAAAAAAAAAAAAAACAAAGGAAAAGAAAAGAAAAGAAACACAAATGTTTAAAGTAGAAAGTGAAAGTGGCCAGCCATTTGACTATAAGATAACCAGTGTTTTCAATTGGTTTATAGCATTCCAGATCAGCATGTGTGTGCATGAGTTTGTCGTTTTACCTTTTTCCTTTTTTTTTGGGGGGGGAAACACACTTGCTCTGTTGCCCAGGCTGGAGTGTGGTTGCAGGATCTCAGCTCACTGCAGCCTCTGCCTCCTGGATTCACTCGATTCTCCTGCCTCAGCCTCCCAAGTAGCTGAGACTATAGGCATGCACCACCACGCCTGGCTAATTTTTGTATTTTTAGTAGAGACAGATTTTGCCATGTTGGGCAGGCTGGTCTCTCAACTCCTGACCTCAAGTGATCCGTCTACCTCAGCCTCCAAAGTGTTGGGATTACAGGCATGAGCCACTGTGCCCGGCCTAGTTTTTCATCTTACTTTAATTTGAATCATAAATGAAGATCTCTCTCACTCTTTTTTTTTCTCTCTCTTGCGCAAGGTAATTTTATTCCAGCAGTCCTAGGTCGAAATCACTGCTGCTACAAGATCTTGGTCGAAAGCCACACAGATTCGTTCTGACAGAATGCTCTGGCTTCAGTTGGGGAGGAATAAGACTGGGGAATATTGGAACATTTCCTTCCAGAAGACGCCTAAGGTCCTTAGAGCAACTAGTCATAAAAGCTGTACATATGGGCCAGGCGAGATGGCTCATGCCTGTAATCCCAGCACTTTGGGAAGCCAAGGCAGGTGGATCACCTGAGGTCAGGAGTTGGAGACCAGCCAGACCAACATGGTGAAACCCCATCTCTACTAAAAATACAAAAATTAGCCAGGTGTGGTGTCAGGTGCCTGTAATCCCAGCTACTCAGGAGGCTAGGGCATGAGAATCACTTGAACCTGGGAGGCAGAAGTTGCGGTGAGCTGAGATCATGCCACTGCACTTCAGCCTGGGCAACAGAGCAAGACGCTGTCTCAAAAAAACCTCTACCTGTAAAATGGTCTTTACTGAGCCATGAGAAAGTCTTTTTACACCATTTCCCCAGAACAAGACTTCTACTTACTCATATTTACCAATACGAAGGGACCGGTTGATATCACATTTCCCCCTGTAATAACAAAATATCACTATATACCGGTAATTTGCTGGCTTCCCTTCAGGACCAAGCAGAGGACGGCAGAGTACTGGGAGCCACCGGGGACTCACTTTAGCAGATGTTCATTTATTCATTCCACAAGCATTGGTTGAAGAAACGATGATAAGACACAGTTCCTGCTCACAGGCTGTGGGAATAATCCCTCTTCTCTACAGGGTGCTGGTGCCATCAAGGGTAAAGCACTCAGTAAAGGGTAAAATGCCAGACCTGCGTCGAGCAATGATTACTGCAGCACACTTCTACACTCATAAGGGTTTGAGGCATAAAAACCGGGACAGCAGTTACATCGTTTTCTAACAAGCGATACAGTTTTTAAATGGGCTGGGCACGGTGCCTCACACCTGGAATCCCAGCATTTTGGGAGGCCAAGGCAGGAGGATCGTTTGAGGCTGGTGGTAGGCCAGCCTGGGCAACAAAGCAAAAACCCAACTCTACAAAAAAATTAAAAATTGGCTGGGCATGGCGGTGTGTGCCTGGGGCCCCAGCTACTTGGGAGGCTGGATTGGGAGGATCACTTGAGCCCTGAGGCTGGAGGTTACAGTGAGCTATGATTGCACCACTGCACTCCAGCCCTATGACAGAAAAAAAAGATTGGCTCATTTTGTTTACTGATCATATTCTCTCCCGTGGGTTTGTGATTACAAATGAGAATAATAATGTATATAATATAATGATAATAATAAGTGTTACTCTTTGTTGAGTGCACACTATGTGCTAGGTACTGGGCTGAGCCTGTCGTCTTCATTTTCTCACCTTTTTTTTTTTTTTTTTTGAGACAGTCTCACTGTGTCGCCCAGGCTGGAGTGGCATGATCTCAGCTAGTGAGCTGAGATCTCACTAGCTCCCATCTCCCAGTTTCAAGCAATTCTTCTGCCTCAGCCTCCCAAGTAGCTGGGATTACAGATGCCTGCCACCATAGCAACTAATTTTGTGTGTGTGTGTGTGTGTGTGTGTGTGTGTGTGTGTTTAGTAGAGACCTTTTCACTATGTTGGCCAGGCTGGGTGGGTCCTGTTTCTATCTCCACTTTGCAGATGGGGTTCGGAAATGTTTAGGGCAAGTAAGTGGAGACCCAGAATTCAAACTCAGTTCTGCCTGCCACCGAGACCCAAGCTCTGAATTACTCCCTTATGGTAACTCTCTTCCCATCTGGTTAACCAGAAGAAGGGACCTTGAATTAGGTGGATACTCTTAAACACATCTCAGATGTGACTGAGCCTTTTTGAAGCCAGTCTCAACACAACAATGTACCACAAACAGCACAAATCTGACTCCCAAAGCCTCTGTGCCCAAAGGTTTTTTGAAAGGAAGAACAAGAGGTTACGCATCACAAAACATCCTAAGCATTTTGTTTCAACATCTTTTCCCCAAAGTCCTCCTTTCTCCAGCAGCTGTCCACAAGCCCTTCCTCTTCCTTCTCTCTACTCATTCCGATCATTTTTTTTTAAAGACAAAGTCTAGCTCTGTCACCCAGGCTGTAGTACAGTGGTGCGATCCTAGCTTACTGCAGCCTTGAAATTTTCAGCGCAAGCAATCCTCCCACCTCAGCCTCCAGAGTAGCTGAGACTACAGGCATGTGCCACCACACCTGGCTAATTTTTGTGTTTTTAGTAGAGACAAGGTTTTGTCATATCGCCCAGGCTGGTCTAGAACTCCTGGCCTTATGCGATGCTCCCTCCTCGTCCTCCGGTATGCTGGTATTATAGGTGCGAGCCACTGCACCTGGCCCATTCCTCCCGTTTGAACTCTTCCTCTGCTTCATTTGAGACTTCTCCCTCCTCCAGAACTTTACCCTCATTACTATCTCAGAGATTATACAGGCTGATAACTCCAAACACAGCCTGCGGAAGGGTTTTGTTTTGCTGTTACTCTTCTTGGAAGTGGGCAGGTACTTCAGTTAATCTCTAAATCACTGTCGCCCTTCCCTGAAGCCTGTGGACTGTGGGTCTGCGGGTCACCCTCTTCCTCATCCTTCTCACCTGTTTAAGTAATTGGCCTGACCTCTCGGATCTCGGATTTCCAATTATTGGCCTTACCTCTTGGATTTCCAAGCCAAAGAAAACTCTATATAGTGTTTAGTACCATTTCCTCTCTTTCTTCCCTCCCTCCTTCCGTCCTTTCTTCCTTTCTTTTTCTTCCTTCCTTCCTTCCCGCCTTCCCTACCTCCCTCCCTTCTTCCCTCCCTCTTTCTTTCCTCCTTCCTCTCTTCCTTTCTTTTTCTTTCTTCTCTCCCTCCCTTCCTTTCCTTCTTTCTTTCTTCCTTCCCTCCCTCCCTACCTCCCGCCCTTCTTCCCTCCCTCCCTTCCCTCTCTTTCCTTCTTTCCTTCTTTCTTTCTTGCTCTCTTTCTCTCTCTTCCTTCCTCCCTCCCTCCCTCTCTCCCTCTTTCTCTCTCCTTCTTTTCTTTCTTTCTTTCTTTCTTTCTTTCTTTCTTTCTTTCTTTCTTTTTCTTTCTTTCCTTCTTCTTTCTTTCCTTCTTCCCTCTCTCTCTTTTTCTTTCTCTTTCTTCTCACTCTGTGACCCAGGCTGGAGTGCAGTGGTGTGGTCTCAGCTCACTGCAACCTCCACCACCAGGTTCAAGCGATTCTCACATCTCAGTCCCCCAAATAGTCGGGACCACAGGCATTGCCAGCACATCTGGCTAATTGTTTTTGTATTTTTAGTAGAGACAGTGCCTCACCATGTTGCCCAGGCTGGTCTTGATCTCCTGAGCTCGAATTATCTGCCTGTCTCAGCCTCCCAAAGTGCTGGGATTACAGGCCTGAGCTACTGCACCTGGCCTCAACTCTTTTATTTGGAACTACCACGTGATAACCAGTGCAGCTAGACTTCGAGGTGACCTTGCGGTGGATTTGTCTGCCACGTCTATGAGTGTATTCGAACACCTTGGAAATGTGTCCCTGACTAGGAAGACTGTCGCTCTGCACACTATAGCTCCTCTTAACAATTCCAGGCCTGGGCACAGCTGCTCATGTGAAATTACCCAAGCGTGTGCACAATGAAGTGCATGCACCCTGCCCTCAACTGCGCGCTGATCAAAGTTCAGGCGTATCTTCTAGGGACCCACCCTTATCACAGATTAACAGTCAGGTGTGCAATAAAAAGTGAACCCTTATCACATCACATGGTAATAGATAATACAGGTTGTTTTAACACTCATTCTAAGATTGAATACTTCTAGTCTGACTTACGATAAGTAAGAATCTCAAGGCTTAGGGATTCAACTTTGAAACAGACTTTCTCCTCTTCCTTTTGAGCTTGCGAATTCATTTAATTAGAGTCTTAAGATTACAAGGTGAAGGCCAGGCACAGTGGCTCACGCCTGTAATCCCAGCACTTTGGGAGGCGGAGGCAGGCAAATCAAAAGGTCAGGAGTTCGAGACCAGCCTAGCCAACATGGTGAAACCCTGTCTCTACTGAAAATACACAAAAATTAGCTGATTAGCTGGGTGTAGTGGCGGGCACCTGTAAATCCCAGCTACTCGGGGACTAAGGCAGAAGAATTGCTTGAACCTAGGAGGCGGAGGTTGCAGCGAGCCGAGATCATGCCAACACACTCCAGCACAGGTGACAGAGTGAGACTCTGTCTCAGAAAAAAAAAGATTGCAAGGTGAGCTTTTATCATTTCGAGCAACTCTGTTAGTGCAGGTTTCTGCAGTATTTTGCTCTGGTGGACTATATTGTTATTTATGTGTATTCTTTACTCCTTTCTTTTTTTTTTTTTTGAGACGGAGTCTCACTCTGTCACTCAGGCTGTAGTGAGTGCAGTGTCGTAATCCTGGCTCACTACAACCTCTGCCTCCCAAGTTCAATCAATTCTCCTGCCTCAGCCTCCTGAGTAAGCGGGATTCCAGGCATGCCCCCACCACACCTGGCTAATTTTTGTATTTTTAGTAGAGATGGGGTTTTGCTGTGTTGCCCAGGCTGGTCTCGAACACTTGACCTCAAGTGATCCTCCTGCCTTGGCCTCCCAAAGTGCTGGGATTACAGGCGTGAGCCACTGCGCCAAGCCCTCTCTGCTCCTTTCTTGAATAGGATCATGTTTCCTTGCTTGTTGACATCAGGCTTTGACCATGTGATTTGTCTGGGTCAAAAAATGTGAGCAGAGTGATGTGTGTCAACGTTAGAGCAAGAGTGCAAAGAGCCAGCAGTGACTCCACGTGGTTCTCTCTTCCCTCTGGCACAGCAAGGACAGTCAGGCTCTGGTGGGAAGGCAACGTAGCAGAGCTACGGCTGCCCCAGATGAACACAGGGCATGAGTGAGAAATAAACTTTGCTGTTACATGCCACTGAAATGTTGGGACCATTTGTTACAGCGGCATAACCTGACCTATCCTGACCAAGATGTATGCAAGCAAACCGAAACTTTTTTTTTTTTTTTGAGATGGAGTTTCACTCTTGTTGCCCAGGCTGGGATGCAGTGGCATGATCTTGGCTCACTGCAACCTCCACGTCCTGATTTCAAGCGATTCTCCTGCCTCAGCTTCCCAAGTAGCTGGGATTACAGGCATGTGCCACCACACCCAGGTAATTTTGTATTTTTAGTAGAGATGGGGTTTCTCCATGTTGGTCAGGCTGGTCTCAAACTCCTGACCTTGTGATCCACCCGCCTCGGCCTCCCAAAGTGCTGGGATTACAGGCGTGAGCCACCACACCCAGCCACAAACCAAACCTATTAACTCTGATGCTGAAGCTGACAGGACAGGAGACTGCAATAAACCCCAATTTCATTTTTCCCTACTCACTGACATGATCTAATTGTTCTCATTGATTGAGAAGTGTTGTAAATTTAAACTTATAAAATAATTATATACTAATAAAATTCTCTCTATAATATAATACATAATATATACACACATACATATATAGTAGTCCCACCTTACACACACTTTTGCTTTCCACGGTTCCAGTTATTCACAATGCAGTATAGTAAGATATTTTGAGAAGGAGATGAGAGAGACCACATTCACATCACATTCATTATAGTATATTGTTATAATTGTTCTATTTTATTATTATTGTTGTTAATCTCTTACTGTGTCTAATTTGTATGTATAGGAAAAACATAGTATATATAGAGTTTAGTACCATAAGCAGCATCAGGCATCTTCTGGGGGTGCTGGATGTAGCCCCAGGAGATACGGGGAGGGGGTGGGGGACTACTATATACACACATATACATGTATACAGTGTATGGGACAGATCACTCCCAAGACAAAGCTCAGGTGAGAGCTGTCAATGTTGGCTTTTTTGGCGTCTCCTTTTGTAAGCATTTGTTGCCAGTCAACCCCTTTCCAATGACCTTCTTTCTTGAAGTAGGTCCATAGCATTGATCCGCCTACTATGTCGAGTACTGGAAACCTAGAAGCCATTCTACTTCTTCAATGTAGTATGTATATCTCTGCTCAAATCCACTATGGGTGAATTATTTTAAAATTATTGCAGTAGGCCGGGCACAGTGGCTCACACCTATAATCCCAGCACTTTGGGAGGCCAAGGTGGGTGGATTGCCTGAGGTCAGGAGTTTAAGACCAGCCTGACCAACATGGTGAAACCCTGTCTCTACTAAAAATACAAAAATTAGCCAGGCATGGTGGAGCGTGCTTGTGATCCCAGCTACTAGCGGGGCTGAGGCAGTAGGATGGCTTGAACCTGGTTGCAGTGAGCTGAGATCGTGCCATTGCACTCCAGTCTGGGCAACAGAGTGAAACTCCGTCTCAAAAACAAAAATTATTGCAGTAATACATGTACGTAGCAAAAAAGGCATACCAGAGATATGTGGTCAGTAAATTGTCTCTCTCTTCCCTAACCTGCAGTCTCGCTTCTCGGAAGTAATTAAGTGAGGAATTTCTGATCAGGGCCAGTTTCACAGGAGTGTTACTGGTACAGTCACATAGGCTCCCAGCTCAGAAGGACCCATGCTTTGTTTAATGCTCTGCCATTGCCATCTTGAAATTCTTTTTTTTTTTTTTTTTTTTTTTTTTTGAGATGGAGTCTCACTCTTGTCACCCAGGCTGGAGTGCAATGACACAATCTAGGCTCACTGCAGCCTCCACCTCCCAGCTTCAAGGGATTCTCCTGCCTCAGCCTCCTGAGTAGCTGGGATTACAGGTGCCCACCAGCATATCTGGCTAATTCTTGTATTTTTAGTAGAGATGGGGTTTCTCCACGTTGACCAGGCTGGTCTCGAACTCTTGACCTCAGGTGATCCACCTGCCTCAACCTCCGAAAGTGCTGGGATTACAGGTGTGAGCCACCGCACCTGGCCAGTTTTAGAAGTGTTTTCATCATACATACATTGAATTCATAATTTAACTCATTGTTAGTTCTTGGTAGACAATACACATAGCTTATGCGTAATGACAGCCTAAGCTATGGGTGTAACTTATAGAGCTAGATAACTTCTTTTTTGTTTGTTTGTTTGAGAGAGTCTCATTTTCTCATCCAGGCTGGAGTGCAGTGGCACAATCATGACTCACTCTAGCCTTGACCTCCCAGGCTCAAGCAATCCTCCCATCTCAGCCTCAAGAGTAGCTGGAACCACAGGTGCACACCACCATGCCCAGCTAATTTTTGTGGTTTTTGTACAGATGGAGCTGCACTATGTTGCCCAGGCTGGTCTTGAACTCCTGGCCTCAAGTGATCTTCCCGCCTTAGCCTCCCAAAGTGCAGGGATTACAGCCATGAGCCACCACACCTGGCCCTTCTCGGCTTTTCTATCACAACTTCTCTGCATTAAACTTCCTCTCTTTCAAGTGCTCAAAGTGGTTTCCCCTTTCCTGGTTAGCCCCGGAATGATTCTCCGTATCATTCTTGCAGGCATTACATGCACTATGATATATCCAGCTGTAGTCACTGGCATACAGTGTGCTGCATAACAAACTCATTCTGAAAGTAGGCTGATTGGAGTTTGAATCCTGACTCCAACCATTTCCTAGCTGTGTGACATTAGTCTTTCTAAGCCTCAGTTATCTCATCTGCAAAATCAGGATAATACTAAAAGCTATCCTGTAGAGGAAATAGTGCTTGAAACATACTTAGCATAGCGCTTGACACAGAGTAAGTGTTCAGTGTTAGCTAATATAACAGGAGGAAGGTCAGGGGCTTGTGAGAAGCTGACAGTGTCAACCGTAATTCCCAGACTGTTCTCATAATTTATGGTGTGTGCGTTGCACAGCATTATGAATCTCTTATGTAGCATCCTAGACACTTGTTTATAATCCCATACCATGCCCAGAACAGTGATTAGAACATAGGAGAGCCTCAGAAAGTTGATTTGTTCTTTGTTGGAAACAGGTGCTCGGTGCTGCAAAGAAAAATCAGCACTGAGACAATGGATCTCTCAGCAAAGCAATTTTTCTTTCTTTCTTTTTTTTTTTTTTTTGTCTTTTTGTTTTTTTCCTTTTTGTGGAGAATGGGGTCTCGCTATGTTGCCCAGGAAGGTCTCGAACTCCTGGGCTCAAGCTATCCTCCCTCCTCTGCCTCCCTAAGAGCTGGGATTACAGGTGTGAGCCACAGCACCCGGCCTCTTTTTTTCTTTTTAAGTCCTTTCCAACAGACTCAATTTATCTTTTTTTTTTTAATAGAGACAGGGTTTCACCACGTTGGTCAGGCTGGTCTTGAACTCCTAACCTCAGGTGATCCTCCTGCCTTGGCCTCCAAAGTGCTTGGATTACAGGAGTGAGCCACCACACCTGGCAGCAAAGCAATTTTTTACTTGTGTTACTTCCTGCACTGCAGGAAGGTTACTCTCGCTAGCCATTTTGCCACAAGAGTACAACAAACAAAGGGAAAGCAGACATATTTATCCCTTACGCATTTGGGGTCGTCCTTACTGCTGTGTTTGATCTCCATTGGCTGGAGCCAGATGTCACAATCTAAACTAAAACCCGATTGGCTAACAATTTAAAACTTTTTAAAACAAGAAAAAGCAATGGCGAGCTGGGACATGCCTGTGAGCACATCCAGCACAGATATGTTGGTTAAAGTACAAGGACATAGAATATATTAGGTGCCTGTAAGCATGGCATGTCTAACAGCTACATAGGATAGGGCTTAACAAATAGTTATTAGCACATTTATGATTTATTCTTTTTTTTTTTTTTTTTTTTTTGAGATGGAGTTTCTCTCTTGTTACCCAGGCTGGAGTGCAGTGGCGCAATCTCGGCTCACTGCAACCTCCACCTCCTGGGTTCAAGCAATTCTCCTGCCTCAGCCTCTCGAGTAGCTGGGACTACAGGCATGCACCATCGTGCCCAGCTAATTTTGTATTTTAGTAGAGACAGGGTTTCACCATGTTGGCCAGGATGGTCTTGATCTCTTGACCTCGTGATTCACTGGCCTCGGCCTCCCAAAGGGCTGGGATTACTGGCCTGAGCCACCGCGTCCAGCCACAAGAAACTTTAAAAAGGAACTTTTCTACTTCCCACATTCTTGATTTTGTAATTACCATGGAATACCTTACATAAGGCCTGCCCTTTTTCTATACCGCTTAAAACTGGCACTGATCATGTCCTTGGTTTCTGTACCTTTTTTTTTTTTTTGAGAGGGAGTCTCATTCTGTCACCCAGGCTGGAGTGCAGTGGGGCGATCTTGGCTCACTGCAACCTCTGCCTCCTGTGTTCAAGTGATCCTCCTGCCTCAGCCTCACAAGTAGCTGGGATTACAAGTGTGCACCACCACACCCAGATAATTTTTGTATTTTTAGTAGAGATGGGGTTTCACCATGTCGGCAGGCTGGTCTTGAACTACTGACCTCAAGCGATCTGCCCGCCTTGGCCTCCCAAAGTGCTGAGATTTCAAGTGTGAGCCACCGCACCAGCCAGTTTCTAGGCCTTTAACCAAAGGACTCCAGTATCTGCGGAGTCCTGTCTCCTCTCCGCACTCACCCCTCACATACCCGACTCAGACCCCAGCATTTGAAACCAAAACAGCTTCTGAGAACTCCAGACCAGAAATTAGCAAACTTTTTCTGTAGAGGGCCAGATAGTAAATATTTTGGGTTTTGCAGGCCACTTACAGTTTCTCTTATAACTACTCAACTCTGCCTTTGCAGCGTGAAGCAGCCATTAATGAATGAGTGTGGTTGTATACCAATGAAACTTTATTTCTGGACACTGACATTTGCATTTCATATGATTTTCACACATTACGAACTATTACTGTTCTTTTGACTTCTCTTTAACTGTTCAAAAATGTAAAGACCATTCTTAGCTCTCAGGTGGTACAAAAACAGGGAGCAAGCAGGATTTGGCCAGCAGGTCATGGTTTTCGGTTGGCTTTTGCTCAAGCTCCTGTCTTCTTTCTGTTGCCCTCTTTCTTTCCTTCTTTGCTGTGTGACACTGAGTCACTTAGCCTCTCTGGGCCTCAGTTCTTAACTAGTAACTCTGGAGTGGCAGTAGATGAGTGTTTTTCAAAACCAGCTCATCAGGAAAAAGGGGATGGAGGGAGGAGCAGGAGGGAAACTATTGGTTTTACAGTTTTATTTTTTCATTTATTTTATCTTTTTAGGCTTACAGGTAAAATTCCATTCTTTTTTTTTGAAACACAGTCTCTCACTGTCACCCAGGCTGGAATGCAGTGGCACGATCTCAGCTCACTGCAACCTCCGCCTCCCAGGTTCAAGCAGTCTCCTGCCTCAGCCTCCTGAGTAGCTGGGATTACAGGCACGTGCACCAAGCCCAGCTAATTTTTGTATTTTTAGTAGAGATGGGGTTTCACCATGTTGGCCAGGCTGGTCTCGAACCTGTGACCTCAGGTGATCCGCCTGCCTCTGCCTCCCAAAGTGCTGGGATTACAGGTGTGAGCCACCTCACCTGGCCAAAAAAAAATTCCATTCTTACGTCACACACACACACACACACACACACACCCCACACACATACACACACATTTATGTATTTATTTATTTATCTATTTATTTAATTTGAGACAGGCTCTCACTCTGTTGCCCAGGCTGGAGTGCAGTGTCACAATCATAGCTCAATGCAGCCTGGCCCAAAAAATTTCATTCATTTATTCCTTCCTTCCTTCCTTCCTTCATTCCTTCATTCCTTCATTCATTCACAGGGTCTCACTCTGTTGCCCAGGCTGGAGTGCAGTGTCATAGTCACAGCTCAATACAGCCTCAAATTCCTGGGCTCAAGTGATCCTCCTGGCTTAGCCTCCTGAGTAGTTGGGACTACAGGTACACACCACCTCACACGGCTAATTTTTAATTTTATTGTAGAGATGAGGTCTCCCTTTGTTGCCCAGGCTGGTCTCCAACTCTGGGCTCCAGCAATCCTCCAGCCTTGGCCTTCCAAAGTGCTGCGATTATAAGCGTGAGCCACGGCTCCCGGCCTTAAAATTCCATTTAAACAAAAAGTACCCTTCCTACAAATACTTTTGGGAAATTGCCAGTTGGTCAGGGGGTTCAACCGTTTTTCCTGCTTCCATCAGTAACATTTAATGGGGCAGAGGTGAAAGAGGTGTAAAAGTTACTGTCCTCCTTGAGCAACTCCTTCCTGACCGAGGGTGCGTTTGTTTGTGTCTCGGGTCCTTTCTTCCAGTTACCAGTTCCATTCGCTTATTCGTGATGGTAACGTTTGCTGAGAGCCTCCGGTGCGCAGTCGTGACTATCCAGTCCTGGATGGGCTGCAGCGGACGGCGCAGGCGCAGAAGCGGTTGAAGGTGCCCGCGCCGAGCGTGGCGGCCTGAACCACCCAGGAGCGCTGGGAAAGAGGGCGGGCGGGAGGGAAAGCTGGATCCAGACAGACCTCGCTCCTGGGTTCCCAGAATTGTCCGGCTGTTCCTCCAAAGCCCCAGCTATCTTGCTTCCCTGACTTCCTTCCGGCACTTTCTGCAAACATCCTTCAGTTTCCCGGGTTAGCCTCTCGCCAGCGCATCCTCCCCGCCCTTGGCTCTTCCCAGCACACGGGCAGCGGGGAAAGAGGGTGGAAATGACGCCCTTCCCCCCGCGCTGACCCCGGCTCCCGCTCGCCCTTCTCCTAATGGTTCGCGCCCACCCTGACCGCCCCGTGATCCTAATCTAGGTCGGCTGCGTGGAAACCTGGCCACCCTCGGGGCGACATTCTGGCCTCCAGTACAGTTTTCTGATCCCCGTGGGGACCAGGATCAAGGCCGACCCAATCTGTTTCAGTGACCTTTTTCTAGATAAAAACGTTTTTTGCCAGCGATTGCCAGAAACACACACCAACACAGTTCTCTTTGGGACTTCAGCCTAAAATAACCGGACGGCCTGATTTTCACTCTTTGGGTGGGGAGGAGAGGGGATGGGGGATGGGCTAATCGTACCCAGTGTTTCCTCAGTGACAATTTTTCTTCTCTAGGGCCGCTCCTTTCTTCCTTATTTCTCTTCCCACCTCTTCCTCACTCCTCATAGAAGAAAAGTCCTGGCTCATGCCTGTAATCCCAGCATTTTGGGAGGCCGAAGGATTAGAGGCGTGCACTACCATGCCAACTAATTTTTTTTTTTCATTTTGTATTATTAGTAGAGTGGATGGATCACGAGGTCATGAGTTCGAGACCAGCCTGGCCAACATGGTGAAACCCTGTCTCTACTAATAATACAAACAATTAGCCGGGCATGCTGGCAGGCACCTGTAATCCCAGCTACTTGGGAGGCTGAGGCAGGAGAATCACTTGAACCTGGGAGGCAAAGGTTGCAATGAGCCCAGGTTGCGCCCAGCATTCCAGCCTGGGCAATAGAGCCAGACTCCGTCTCAAAAACAAAAACAACAAAAAAAAACACTTAGGAGATCAACTTTTTTTTTTTTTTTGTAATGAGTTAGAGGTTCGCTGTGCTGCCCAGGCTGGAGTGCAGGTGCCTGGTCTCGGCTCATTGCAGCCTAGAACTCCCCAGCTCAGACGATCCTCCCACTTTAGCCTCCCAAGTGGCTGGGAGCACAGGTGCACAGCACCACGCCTGACTACTGTTTTTTTTTTTTTTTTTTGAGACGGGAGTTTAGCTCTTGTAACCCAGGCTGGAGTGCAATGGCGCAATCTCGGCTCACCACACGCAACCTCCGCCTCCTGGGTTCAAGCAATTCTCCTGCCTCAGCCTCCCGAGTAGCTGGGACTACAGGCATGTGCCACCATGCCCAGCTAATTTTTGTATTTTTAGTAGAGACAGGGTTTCACCATGGTCTCGATCTCTCGACCTCGTGATCCACCCGCCTCAGCCTCCCAAAGTGCTGGGATTACAGGCGTGAGCCACCGCGCCCGGCCTACTGTTTTGTTTATTAGTTTTTTTGCTTTTTGAGACAGGGTCTTATTCTGCCACCCAGGCTGGAGTACAGTGGTGTTGTAACTGCCCAAGGGGTTCACCTTGCTCGCTGCCTAGACAGAGCAGATTCATCAAGACAGGGGAATTGCAATAGAGAAACAGTAATTCATGCAGAACTGGCTGTGCGGGAGACTGGAGTTTTATTATTACCCAAATCAGTCTCCCCCAGAGCCTTTGGGGAGCAGAGGTTTTTAAGGATAACTTGGTGGGTGGGGGGAAGCCAGTGAGCCAGGAGTGCTGATTGGTCAGGGATGAAATCATAGGGACTCCAAGTTGCCTTCTGGCGCTGAGTCAGTTCCTGAGTCCGGGGCCACAAGATCAGATGAGCCAGTCTATTGATCTGGGTGGTGCCAGCTGATCCATCAAGTGCTGGGTCTGCAAAATATCTCAAACACTGATCTTAGGAGCAGTTTAGGGGGATCAGAATCTTGTAGCTTCCAGTGCATGACTCCTAAACCATAACTTCTTCTTGTTTTTTGAGACAGAGTTTCACTCTTGTAGCCCAGGCTGGAGTGCAGTGGTTTGATCTCAGTTCACTGCAACCTCCACCTCCTGGATTCAAGCGATTCTCCTGCCTCAGCCTCCTGAATAGGTGGGATTACAGGTGTGTGCTACCACTCCTGGCTAATTTTTTTTTTTTTTTTTTTTGTATCATTAGTAGAGACAGGGTTTTACTGTGTTGGCCAGGCTGGTTCTCCCTGACTGCAGGTGATCCGCCTACTTTGGCCTCCCAAAGTGTTGGGATTACAGGCATGAGTCATCACACCGGGCCTAAACCATAATTTCTAATCTTGTGGCTAATGTTAGTTCTACAAAGGCAATCTAGTCCTCAGGCAAGAAGGAGGTCCGCTAAGGGAAAAGGTTGTTACTGTCTTTGTTTACAAACTATAAACTATAAGCTAAGTTTCTCCCAAAGTTAAGAATGAACAAGGACAGCTTGGAGTTTAGAAGCAAGACGGAGTTGGTTAAATTCGATCTCTTTCACTGTCTCAGTCATAATTTTGCAAAGGCAGTTTCAGTTCAATCTTAGCTCACTGCAACCTCTGCCTCCTAGGCTCAAGCAATCCTCTTGCCTCAGCCTCCTGAGTAGCTGGGACCATGGGCATGTGCCACCACACCTGGCTAACTTTTGTAATTTTTGTAGGG
Source organism: Alouatta palliata (assembly GCA_004027835.1). Classification (NCBI taxonomy): domain Eukaryota; kingdom Metazoa; phylum Chordata; class Mammalia; order Primates; family Atelidae; genus Alouatta; species Alouatta palliata. The sequence continues at coordinate 4,159 of PVKV010031213.1, read as the reverse complement.
ATAGGGTTTCACTGTTGCCCAGGCTAGTTTTGAATTCCTGAGCTCAAGCGATCCACCCACCTCAGTCTCCCAAAGTGCTGGGATTACAGGCGTGAGCCACCACACCGGCCTATGGCTGCTGTTTTTGTTTTCTTTTTTCTTTTTCTTTTTGTTTTTTTTTTGAGACGGAGTCTCGATCCGTTGCCAGGCTGGAGTGCAGTGGCGTGATCTTGGCTTACTGCAACCTCTGCCTCCCGGGTTTGAGCAATTCTCCTGCCTCAGCCTCCTGAGTAGCTGGGACTACAGGCGTGCACCACCACATCCAGCTAATTTTGTATTTTTAGTAGAGAAGGGGTTTCATCATGTCGTCCAGGCTGGTCTTGAATTCCTGACAGTTGATCCACCTGCCTCAGCCTCTTAAAGTGCTGGTATTACAGGCCTGAGCCATTGCGTTCGGTTGCTACTGTTTTTGTATTTTATTTTTTGTAGAGACAAGGTCTCACTATGTTGCCCAGACTGGTCTTGAACTCTCGAGCTAAAGGAATCTGCCCACCTTGGCGTCCCAAATGCTGGGATTATAGGCTTGAGCCACCATGACCTCCGGAATCTTGACTTCTTAATTGAAGAATTTCTCAGCTACCTCCTACCTACCTCTTATCTCTCTCAGCTTTCCACCTACTGTTAGAATATGTTCCTTCTTGCTGGGCATGATGGTTTACCTCTATAATCCCAGCACTTTGGAAGGCCAAGGCAGGTGGATCACTTGAGGTCAGGAGTTTGAGACCAGCCTGGCCAACACAGCGAAACCCGTTTCTACTAAAAATACAAAAATTAGTTAGGCATGGTGGCCTGCGCCTATAATCCCAGCTACTTGGGAGACTGAGGCAAGAGAATCGCTTGAACCAGGGAGGTGGAGGTTGCAAGGAGCCAAGATCGTGCCACTGCACTCCAGCATGGAAGACAGAGCGAGACTTCATCTCAAAAAGAAAAGAAAAGAAAAGAAAAAAATCTGTTCCTTCTTCTGAGGCTGAATGTCCCCTTCCCACCCTCTCCCTAACTTACCTAACCTGACTCATCTCCCTTCCTCTCTGCCTCACGAAATATAGTAAACACTTTAGGGTTATCTTTTAGACCATGCATGCCTTTTCTCTGAGAATTTCCTACACTCTAGAGGCATACCCTTCAGGGATGGGCCCCAGGCAGCTATGTTTGGGTGATGACTTTGCCCCTATGGCATTAACTGGGACAGAGTATACATGACTCACAACTGGGTCAAGCATATTCTCTTTTGTGGACTTTGGAATTAGCCTGAGGAGCTAGCTGCAGCCTGAGCTGGTTGGTCTCTTGGATCAGGAAATGTAGATAGGGAGGGTTTTGCTATGTTAGTGTTGGATTGGTGGAAACTGGTCTATAGAAAGTACAAAGAATTCAGATTCCCAGAAGCAGAGATGAGACTGGAAGAGAGGGGTATGACTGCTTTCTAGTTCTTGCCTCCTGATCTTCAGGAGGAGCTGGTCCCTTGAGACTCACAGTGAAAGTGTTACAGTCTGTCTGAATTAAGATGCACTTGCCTGCAAGTAAGAAAATCTAAACGATAGTGACTTGAACCGCTGGCACATGTTTCCTTAAGAAGTCTGGGCTGGGCACAGTGGCTCACACCTGTAATCCCAGCATTTTGGGAGGCCAAAGCAGGAGGCTTGCTTGAGCCTAGAAATTCAAGACCAACCTAGGCAACATAGCAAGAACCTGCCTCTACAAAAAAAAAAAAAAAAAAAAAAAAAAAAAAAAAAAAAAAGCCGACACAGTGGTGTGCACTTGTAGACCCATCCATAGGGGAGGCTGAGGCAACAGGATTACTTGAGCCAAGGAGGTCGAGGCTGCAGTGAACTGTGATTGCACCACTGTACTCCAGCCTGGGCGACAGAGCAAGATCCTATCTCAAAGAAAAAAAGAGTCTGGAGTTAGGTAGAGCCAGGGTTTCTTCAGCTCAGCCATGTTATCAAGGACCCAGGGTCTTTCTATCTTTATGTCACTCAGCATGTTGACTCTTCATTCTTTTGCTTGTTGCCTCATGGTCTCAAAATAGCTGCCATGGCTCCAGACATCATGTTCTCCATTTATTGCATCAAGTAATTGGGAAACGAGCAGAAGTAAAAGGGCTCAATTTTTGCTGAAGAAAAATCCCTCATTTTCAGAGGCCGCACAGACTTCCTTATCTCATTGGATAGAACTGTGTCACTTATCTACAGTACCTGCAAGGGAGGTTGGAAGAGTGTCTGCTAAAGGAAAATTAGGTTTCCATGATCACCTTAGACCAATTATGACTCATGGGGCTGGCAAGGACATCTGCTTCGCTGAGATTAGTGAATTTCCTCCCTGTCCCTGAATAAAACCAGCAGGGAAAGAGGGTAGAGGGGAGGGGGAGGGGAGAGATGATGCATAGACAACAGTATCTGCCACACCTTCCCCAAACTTCCTGTTCCATTTGAGCTAGTTTACTTATATTTGTCACTTGTAACCAGAAGAACTTTAAGGATGCCTATTAAAGAGAAATACCGGCCGGGCGTGGTGGCTCACGCCTGTAATCCAAGCACTTTGGAGGCCAAGGCGGGCGGATCACCTGAGGTCGGGAGTTCAAGACCAGCCTGACCAACATGGTGAAACTCTGTCTTAAAAAAAAAATTAAAAATAAATAAAAAATAAAGAGAAATACCTTGGCAGGGCACTGTGGCTCACGCCTGTAATCCCAGCACTTTGGGAGGCTAAGGTGGATGGATCAGTTGATGTCAGGAGTTCAAGACCAGCTTAGCCAACATGGTGAAACCCCGTCACTACTAAAAATACAAAAAGTAGCCAGGCATGTTGGCAGGTGCCTGTAATCCCAGCTACTCGGGAGTCTGAGGCAGGAGAATCACTTGAACACAGGAAGTGGAGACTGCAGTGAACCAAGATCACACTGCATTCTAGCCTGTGTGATGCAGTGAGACACTGCCCTTGGAGGATCTGGTTTCCTTCTTCTTTTCTCTCTTTCCCTCTCTCTCTCTCTCTCTCTCTTTTTTTTTAGGGGGAGGGAGAGAGGAAGGGAGGGCTTTTTTTTTTTTGATGGAGTTTTGTTCTTGTTGCCGAGGCTGGAGTGCAGTGGCACCATCTCAGCTCACTGCAACTTCCACCACCTGGGTTCAAGCGATTCTCCTGCCTCAGCCTCCCAAGTAGCTGGGGTTGCAGGTCCCTGCCACCATGCCCGGCTAATTTTTGTATTTTTAGTAGAGACGGGGTATCACCATGTTGGCCAGGCTGATCTTGAACTCCTGACTTCAGGTGATCCACCCGCCTTGGCCTCCTGAAGTACTAGGATTACAGCTGTGAGCCACCTTGACTGGCCAAGAAGAAGGAGACCAGATCCTCCACCGGGTGTGGTGGCTCACGCCTGTAATCCTAGCACTTTGGAAGGCATGGTGGCAGGTGCCTGTAATCCCAGCTACTCGGGAGGCTGAGGCAGGAGAATCACTTAAACCAGGGAGGTGAAGGTTGCAGTGAGCCGAGATTGCGCCACTACACTCCAGCCTGGACAACAGAGCAAGACTCTGTCCAAAAAAAAAAAAAAAGGCCAGGTGTGGTGGCTCACGCCTGTAATCCCAGCACTTTGGGAAACCAAGGTGGGGGGAATCACCTGATATCAGGAGTTCAAGACCAGCCTGGCCAACATGGCAAAACCCATCTCTACTAAAAATACAAAAATTAGCCAGGTATGATAGCACACACCTGTAGTTCCAGCTACTTCAGAGGCTGAGGCACGAGAATCACTTGAACCCGGTAGGTGGAGGTTGCAGTGAGCTAAGATCACATCACTGCACTCCAGCTTGGGTGACAGAGTGAGACTCCATCTCCAAAAAAAAAAAAAAGGTAACAGTGCAACATTCACTTGGGAATACTGGAAAAACAGTTCTTCATGCAAGGTGTATAAAGAAAATAGAATGTGTTGGCCGGGCGCGGTGGCTCACGCCTGTAATCCCAGCACTTTGGGAGGCCGAGGCGGGTGGATCACGAGGTCAAGAGATCGAGACCATCCTGGTCAACATGGTGAAACCCCGTCTCTACTAAAAATACAAAAATTAGCCGGGCATGGTGGCACGTGCCTGTAGTCCCAGCTACTCGGGAGGCTGAGGTAGGAGAATTGCTT
>PVKV010031212.1:0-21274 GCA_004027835.1 Alouatta palliata | reverse complement strand
TTCTCATTGTTCAACACCCGTCTATGAGTGAGAATATGCGGTGTTTGGTTTTCTGTTCCTGTGTCAGTTTGCTGAGAATGATGGCTTCCAGGTTCATCCATGTCCTTACAAAGGATGCAAACTCATCGTTTTTGATGGCTGCATAATATTCCATGGTGTATATGTGCCACATTTTCACTGTCCAGTCTATCATCGATGGACATTTGGGTTGGTTCCAGGTCTTTGCTATTGTAAACTGTGCTGCAATGAACATTCGTGTGCATGTGTCCTTATAGTAGAATGATTTATATAAAATGAGATATGAATGAACAAGATTTTTAGGAGGTTAGACTGGTGCTTTTCGATCATTAATGAACATACAAATCTCCTGGAGATTTTGTTAAAATGCAGAGTTTGGAAGTGGAACCTGATATTTTGCATTTCTAGCAAACTGCCAGTGAAACTGACAGGGAGCACACTTTGAGTAGCAGAGTAGGGCTGTTTCTTTAAGAATGCACTTGAGAAACTCGGGCTTCCTTTCTGTACTCCTTCATTTTCTCTTTAGAAATGCACCCTTTCCTTGAAGTTTCTGAAAAACACTGAAGATTTAAATGGATTTTCATTATTTTTTTCTTGCTGCTTTATTTCTCTGCATTTACTCCAGGCAAGATTTATGCAGCATTTATGAAATCTACGGTTCCTCTTAGGCATGAATGTTGTACTAGGACATGTATCATGATGTATCAGTGACAATGAGAAGATAAAACAACATTACTACAATTCTCTCAACAAGATGATTACATTTCCTTTTTTAAAATCAATAACCCAAAAAGCAATTTTCTAAACAGCTCCTCTGTTCCAGGCACTATATTTGGTTCTGGGGATCCAAAGCTGAAAATTACAGAATTCCTGCTAATAAAGATCTAAAATTTATTGTAATGAGAGTTATAAGATACTGTAGTAGGGTATATATAAATGACAGGGCAGAACAGAGGCATAATTTAACTTGCATATGGGGAAGAGTGAAAGGCCATAGAGAGGAGGTACATTTTTAGTTCAGGCTTAAATGGAATCGCAGATAAGGTTTTGCCTATTAGAAAAGAAAGAGAGAATATTCTACGAAGAGAAAACTGCATGTTCAAAGGTGTAGAGGCATTTGCTCTTGGGTAGTAGCTTTTGCTAGTAGGTGTTATGCTCACCCTTGACAAGTTCTTTACAGGAGAAGTAAATAGAATTACTGTGAGAAATACTATGATGTTATTCACAGTGACTAACACTTGAAATAAGAAGCAGGTAATTTAGAAAAAAATAAACAGTACTTGAAAGCATATGTGGATATTAACTGTTTTATAATTACTCTTCACATTACCTTTTTAAAGAAAGCTTTTGTGAAAGAAAGAAAAAGGGAAAGGATGTGTTTTGTATTATTTGTTAAAAAGATTTCCATGGACAAGCTAAATCTCATTGTAGGGCTCCCTGATGGTGAAGTTTCTAGAGTATGCTTCAGAAACATCTCCTAGCTTCTGAAGACTAGTGTCCCTGTGGAATTAAAGACAATTTCTTATGACTATGTATTTTTCAGGATATCTCCACATGCAGTGGGAAGCTTTCTAAGAAGCAAGCTTTATATAGTCTGTTTTTGTTCCAGTTTTTTTGTTTGTTTATTCTATCAGTCAAAGTGTCTGATAGACACTTATTAGGGGAAAACTAAAAGCAAAACAGAACAGAACACACATCAAATATAGTGAGCATTAAATTGATTTATTTGTTACATATTTACATTGCACTTTTTGAACTGAACACCTTTCTAGGCTTTTAAAATAAAACGGCAAAAAAGATGAAATCTCTGACCCCCAAAAAACTCTCCATTCTAGGGTAAGCACAACTAAGCAATAGGGATTTCTATTTGATCAGTGGTTCTCAAAGTGGGTCCACAAACCCTTAGGGGAAGACCATTTCAGAGGCACCATGAGGGCAAAATACTTTTCATAATTACGCTGAGATGTTATCTGCTTTTTTTCACTACATTGACATTTGCATAGATGGTTTAGAAGCCATGGTGTGTGAAACTGCTGGTGCTTTAGCACTAATATTATCTGTAACACCGAATTTTTCTGTACCTTTGATGATTTTATTCTTACTGCCACACAATTGTAGGAGAAAGGAGAAAAAAGAGAGAGAGAGAGAGAGAATTTCTCTTAACAATGCCACTGATACCTATGTAATAAACTTGTATATCTTGCACAGGTACTCCAGAACTTAAAAGAAAATAAAATTTTAAAATATTTAGTTTTATTAAATCCTGACCCTGTGGCTCATACCCGTAATCCCAGTGCTTTGGGAGGCTGAAACAGGAGAATTGTTTAAGGCCAGGAGTTTAAGTCTAGCCTGGGCAACGTAATGAGATCCCATCTCTACAAAAATTTTAAAAATTAGCCAGGCATGGTGGCTCACACCACACCTGTAGTCCCAGCTACTCAGGAGGCTAAGGTGGGAGGACTGTTTGAGCCTAGAAGTTCTAAGTTACAGTGAGCTATGACTGTGCTACTGCACTCCAGCCTGGGCAACAAAGTGAGACCCTGCTTCTAAAAAAAATCCTGACCCTTGGGTACATATTTTTAAAATGTTCTCTGTGATTAAATGACAAGTATGAATAAACCACTTCTGCTTCATACCAAAGTGTGATACTTGTCTCAAGGAAAAGCACATGTGTGATTGAGTCAGGAGCTAAACAAGCTGTCTTTTTTTTTTTTCTCCATGAAAAGCCATTTTTACTTGAAAGAATGACTGGCAGACAAACTGGTTTTTTAGATTTGAGTATTTGGCAGGCAGTTTCTTGGACATGAAGAAAGTGAGTCTGTCATTTCAAAGAAAACTCAGGGTTTGTTGCCAGTGATAAAATCTGAGCTTTCAAGCAAAAAAATTAGAATTTTGAAAATTTGTTTCTACCACCATTTACTTGAGAGCTTCCCAACACTTAAAGTTTTTCCTGAGATCAATGGTAACATTAACAACTGTGATTTTCATATCGTCTAATAAAATGCATCAATGTCTAGGAAATCTATATAACTCAATGAATGAATATTTTCTAAATATGGAAAGCATGACGTTACAAAACAATGCATTGTTAAAATATATGTTCAAAGTGCAAGAGAGTATAAAAGATTTTAATATAGTAGAGTACAAAGATTTCATTGATTAATCTTGAATTTCACATTGCAGCTAACCTTCAAAAAAACTACCCTGGTCAATTTTTATAATAGTACTAAAACTAATATCCAAAATAATCTATAAATGCTATTAACATATTTCTTACTTTTTTAACTACATATCAATGTGGGACAAATTTTTATTAATATACTTCAACTAAAACAACATAGTTCAACACTTTAAATCCAGAAACAGGTATAAGAATCCAACTGTCTTCTATTAAGGCAGACATGAAAAGGATTTGCAAAAATATAAAACGATGCATTCTTCTCACTTGTTTGGAAAACAGTAACTTTCACACAAAAAATTATATATACCAACATTTATTCACTTATATTGTTAATTTAAATAGAATTTAAAATAAATATTTTACAATTATCTCAGTTTTAATTTCTGATACTGTAACTATAGCCCATGTAAACAAAAGCTCTTTGGGGTTTTCCAGAAATTTAAGATTGTCTGGGAAACAAAATTTGGGAACTGCTGTATTAGAATACGTTTATTAGACCTGGGAGCTCATAGAGGGGATGTCAGGTTTGTAAGTCTGGGAAGTCTTCATTGCAGGAAGTGAAATGTGATTAATGTGATTGACATGGAATTGTCATGGGATCCTTGGGGTGTCATTTTTGTAGCTGGAGACCTCTGTGGCTGGTGGCATCTTTGCCCAAGTTTTGCTCAGGTCTGCTGGGCTCTTTCTGCCCACTTGACCTGACAGGCTGTGCTCAGCTCACACTACCAGCTTGAATCCTTCATCTGCTAAGGGTGTGCCAGACACAGACGGCAGTAAGGGACGTGTGGGAGAGTGTGGGGTTCAGCCACTGTGCACAAGCAGGCATTTGCTGGCAGCAGTGAGGTGGGCAGCTTCAGGTGCTACCACAGGTGCCAGCACTATGTGAGGCTGTGGATAGACCAGGTATACTACAAGCAGCTTCCACTGTGGGCACTGGGGAACACAGTGACTCCCAGAAGCTTATAGACACCAGGAATTTCAGAACCCCAAAGAGAGTGTGTCACAGCCCTGGCTCAGGAGCTCCCAGGTCTGGGCTCCTCTAAGGGCTGCAGCTCTCTCTCATTTTCATCAGCAACTGGTGAGTGAGGGGCATGTTTCAGCACTGTTTGTGTTACAGGTCTTTCATTCCCACCATTTGGCAGGTCCTGAGTTGTTGTCCTGTGTCCAGGAATAAGGAGATTCATGGCCAACAGGAGGGTAAGCAAGGTAGAGAGGAGCTTCACCGAGCAACAGAACAGCTCTCAAGAGACCTGAAATGGGTAGCTCCTTCCTGCAGCTGGTAGTCCTGATGTCTGTCTGAGTCCGGTTGAGTCAGGGTTTTTATAAGCTCCGAGGGAGGAAATGTGTGCTCATTGGTCCATGGGCAGCCATGGGTGGCCCCAGAAAAAGCACCATAATTTCTCACTCTGGGCTAAGGACTTCATCTGAAACTGGCAGCCCAGCCCCCGGGCTTCAAGCCGTTTCTAGCTTGAAGGTGGGGTTTTGCCAGGGACCCACCCCTTTCTGCCTAGGAGCCCATCTGCCTTTTGCCATCAACATGCCATCTATGGCACCAGGCAATTTGTGCTGAGGGGCACCTGCAGGCATGCACCAAGCTGCCCTCACCCTCTTCTGCCTCCTTCCCATATTTATTGGCACCTAAAGTCCAGAGGGGGACAAGGGAGCAGGCGGCTGGCATGTCAGTGCTGCCCTGATCATGCACACACCCAGCCAGGTCATGACAGTGCCCAGGCTCAACCACAACTTTGCTCTGCACTGGACTGGGTGCCTGGAACAGGGAGAGGTCAGAGAGTAGGAGCAGGCACTTCTGAGCCTGCAGGGGCAGTGGAAGCTTCCCGGGCCCCATGAGAGAGCACAAGGATACCCAGGTCCAAAGCCATAGCTGGGTGGCTGCAGCTGCATCCAGTTCCTAGCCCCTGGCAGCTCTGCAGAGCATGCAGCCCCAGCCATGCCTTCCCTGCTGAAGCTGGCATCTTGGCAATGCCCATTCCAGACAGGCGACCACTGCCATCAGAAGGTTGAGTGAAGTTTCTTTATTTCAATGGTTCTTAAATACAATATTCATCAGAATCACTTAGAGTGATTAACAAAACACAGGTTTCCTGGCCCAACTCTGGAGGTTCTGATTTAGTAGGTCTGAGGTGGAATTAGATAATTTTTACTTCTAACAAGTTTCTAGGAAATACTAATGCTACTGGTCCGGGGACCATACTTTGAGAACCACTGCTTTGTGTACATAAGTGAGGGAAGGGCCATGTGAAAACAGATTGCAATGACTTCTAGCACCAATTAACCATAGTTGAGCCAAATTTCATAGATTGAAGGCACAAGATTGCCCTTACCAGATACCAACTGTAAATTCAGAGGTCTTCAGCCCACCTGTACTCTGACCAGCTGGCTACAATTTCTTGATTCTCTCTAACCCCTCAGTCTTAATTATTTACTAGAACAGCTCACACAACTCAGAAAAGTGTTATATTTATGACTGTAGCTTTATTATAGCAAAAGGATACACAAATAGAATAGCCAAAGGGAATGAGGCATAGAATGAAGTTTGGAAGGGTCCCAAATGCAAAGCTTCCATTTTGTTTCTCAGTGGAGTCAGGATGAGTCACCCTTCCAGCGTATTGATATGTGTCAATACACAGAGACTTGTCAACCAGGGGACTCACCTGAGGTGTGTCCAGAGTTTTTATTGGAGTATCATTACATAGGTAAGATTGATTGAATCACTGTCCATGTGGTTAAACCAAATCTCTGATCCCTTTATGGTCCCCAGATATTGAGCTAATATCAATGTCCCAATCCTCTAATCACATGGTCTTTCTGGTGTTGCCGGTACCTATCCTAAGTCATCTCATTAGCATAAACCATGTAGGGCCCACCATGAGTTACCTCATTAGTATAAATAGGGTCCACCATGAATACCATAAGCACTCCTATCACTCAGGAAATTCCAAGGATTTAGAGGCCACTTCTCATAAACTGGGGACAGAGGTCAGTCAAATTCTGTATTGTATTACAGAGATCAAATGCATAGGCACTGAAATATAGACACCTGAATATGTATGTCTTGCATTAATAAATACTTCTAGCCAGGAGTGACTTGACTCCAAGGTATTTTGAACATAAAATAAATAATAAGTCTATAAAAGCAGTTTGGGAACATTTAATGAGGGATCTTTGAAAATAGCCTAAAGATTTTATTCTTTTAATAACAGCAAATCTTTACCTATAATTGTATATATTTGTTATTTTTTTAACCTGAGTTCTATTATAGTAAGATTATAGCAATTCAAAACATGTAAGGAAGAAGAATGTGATTTAACCATGTTTCTTAAAAATCTAACTTATATATTGTTTGCAATTGAGCCAGTGAAAATTCTCTGAGACTAACAACTTAACAAAAATAATGAAAGCTGCCCTCATGCTTCCATACAAGTCACTATCTGACTTCTTAGTTCTGATTACCTATTTAGCTCCAAGCCTGGATTCTACATCTGCTTTTGTCTCTGTTAGTCAGTTATCCATTTTATTTTCTGACTCAAATTTTTCTTTAGGATTTCACCTTTATAGATCCTCTCTGAAATAGTTTTTTGTACCTCAACTTATCAATGTTTATTCTGACCCTTCAGATGGCCTAAGGGTGACCTCCTACAATTCTATCATAACCAGATGCCTAAATGTATGCTCCTATTATCAAGTTGGCCGTACAGGACAAGAAGGGACCAATTCCTTAATATTGCATTAATTTTCTGGATGCTTGCATTTTTCTCATATACCTGCCCTTTCACTCCCTTACAGCTCTCAGCTCTCAGTCATCTGGTGTAATGTCTGCCCTTGCCCTCTGCTTGGCCATGGCGTGATGCATTGTGTACTATGAGCACACTAATTCTATCACAATATCTCCATACCAACTACTGCGACTGAATTGACTCTTAAACTAATCTACTTTATTAAAAACAAAAACAAAACAGAGTTCTTTAGAATTGTAGTATACAGTAAAGAAAATAGCATCTGACCTGGGTTCAAGAGATTCTGTACACGACTTAAATGCTAGGTGTGAACTGATAAAGATGAACAAACAAATGGACCCTTGACATTATAAGGCTTATAGACTAATTGGTAGCTTATAACTTGCTTCATTATAAACAGTATCAGTTAACTACTAAATACATCCCTATTGTACATATCTACTTAATAATAGTCTACTAATATACTACTATATTGTGTATATTATAAAGCATATATAAACCAGAAAATTAAATGGATAAACTAAATAATACTTGTATATTATTCTTCAAAATTTCTACTATTTTTGGCTAAATTCTTATTAGATTTGTAATATGGTTTGGATCTGTGTCTCCACCAAATCTCACGTTGAATTGTAATCCCCAGTGTTGGAGGTGAGGCCTAGTGGGAGGTGACTGGATCATGAAGCGGGAGTTCTCACGAGTGGGTTAGCACCATCCGCTTGGTGCTACTCTTGTGATAGTGACTGAGTGAGTTCTTGTGAGATCTGGTTGTTTAAAATTATGTAGCAGCTCCCTCCCAGCCTTGTGTGCTCTCTTTCCTATTCCAGCCATGTAAGACATTCCTGCTTTTCCCTTCACCTTACACTACGATTATAGGTTTCCTGAGGCCTTCTCAGAGGCCAAGTAGATGCTATCATACTTCCTGTACAGCCTGTAGAACTGTACACAAACTAAACCTCTTTTTTTTATAAATTACTCAGCCTCAGTTATTTCTTTATAGCAATACAAGAATGGAGCAATACAGAAAATTGGCACCAAGAGGTGGGACATTCCTTTAATGATACTTGACAATGTGGAAGCAATATTGGACCTGGGTAACAGACAGAGGTTTGAACAGTGTGGAGGGCTCAGAAGATAGAAGATGAAGGGAAATTTAGAACTTCTTATAGGCTTGTTAAATTGTTGTGACCAAAATGCTCATAGTTGTATGTACAATTAAGTCCAGGCTGAGGAGGTCTCAGGTAGAAATGAGAAACTTATTGAGAATTGGAGCAAAGGTCACTTTTGTTGTGCATTAGCAGAGAGGATGGGTGTATGGTGTCCCTGTTCTAGAGATCTGTGGAACTTTAAACTTGAGAGTGGCACTATAGGGTATGTGGTGGAAGAAATTTCTAAGTAGCCACATGTTCAAGATATAGTCTGCCTGCTTCTAACAGCCTATTCTCATATGTGTGAGCAAAGAAATATCCTGAAACTGGGAACTAATATACAAAAAAAAGGTGGGTCAGGTGCGGTGGCTCCCACCTGTAATCCCAGTGCTTTGGGAGGCTGAGGTGGGTGGATCACAAGGTCAGGAGTTCAAGACCAGCCTGACCAATGTGGTGAAACCCCATCTCAAAAAAAAAAAAAAAAAAAAAGAAAAAGAAAAAAAAGAGGCAGAGAATAAAAGTTTGGGAAATATGCAGCCAGCCATGTGGTAGTAAAGAAAAACTCATTTTCTGGGGAGAAATTCAAGCAGGCTGCAGAAATTTATGTCACTGAAAGGAAGGCAAGTACTGATAGCCGAGACAATGAGAAAATGGCCTCCAAATCATTTCAAGGCTTTCCTGGCAGGCCCTCCCATCATCAGCCTAGAGGTCTAGAAGAGAAGAATTGTTTTGGACAGGCCCAGGGTCCTGATGCCCTGCAGAGCCTCAGGACACTGCTCACTGCATTCCAGCTCTTCTAATTCCAGCTGTGGCTCACAAGGTCCCAGATACAGCTTGGGCCACTGTTCTACAAGATGCAAGCCATAAGCCTTGGTTGCCTCTATGCAGCATTAAGCTTGCAGGTGTGCAGAGTGCAGGAGTTGAGGCTTCAGAGCCTCTGCCTGCATTTCAGAGGATGTATGAAAAAACCTGGATGTCCAGGCAGAAGGCTGCTACAATGGAAGAGCCCTCAGGAGAACTTCTACTAGGGCAGTGTGGAGGGAAATTGTGGAGTTGGAGTGCCCACACAGAGTCCTCACTGGGGCACTGCCTAGTGTAGTTGTGAGAAGAGGGCCATTGTCCTTCAGACCCCAGAATGATAGAGCCACCGACAACTTGCACTACATGCCTGAAAAAGCCACAGGCACTCCATGCCAGCCAATGAGAGCAGCTGTGGCAGCTAAACCCTGCAAAACCACAAGGGCAGGGCTTCCCAGGGCCTTGGAAACCCACCCCTTGCATCACTGCAGCCTGGAAGTGAGACATGGAGTCAAAGATTATTTTGGAGCTTTAAAATTTAATGACTGCTCTGTTGGATTCCAGACTTGCATGGGGCCTGGATCCCCTTTCTTTTGGCCGATTTCTCCCTTTTGGAGCACAAGTACTCACCCAATGCTGATACCTTTATTGTACTTGCAGGTAACTAACTTGATTTTTATTTTACAGGCTCATAGGCAAGAGGGATTAGCCTTGTCTCAGATGACACTTTGCACTTTGGACTTTTGAGATAATGCTGGAATGAGTTAAGATTTTGGGGGACTGCTGGGAAGGCATGATTGTATTTTTGCAATGTGAGAAGGACATGAGATTTTGAGGGGCCATCAGCAAAATGATATGGTTTGCATTTGTGTCCCTACCAAATCTCATGTCAAGTTGTAATCCCCAGTGTTGGAGGTAGGGCCTGGTGGGAGGTGATTGGATCATAATGGTGGAGTTCCCATGAATGAGTTCATACCATGCCCTCAGAGCTGTTCTTGTGATAGTGAGTGAGTGAGTTCTTGTGAGATCTGGTTGTTTAAAAGTGTGTAGCACCTCCCCGCTGTCTCTCTCTTTTTCCTGCTGTGGCAATGAAAGACATGCCTACTTCTCCCTTTGCCTTTCATAATAATTGTAAGTTTCCTAAGGCCTCCCCAGAAGCCAAGCAGATACTGCCATACTTGCTGTACAGCCTGAAAAATCAAGAGCCAACTAAACCTTTTCTTTATAAATTACTCAGTCTCAGGTATTTCTTTATAGCAGTGTGAGAACAAACTGATATAATTAGATTTTCATTACTTTTACGTGATTATGTGGGTGGAAGCAAGTAACCAGTAACAGTGGAAGTGTGATTTTTTTTCTCATTGTTATGTAAATTTCATAGTCCCTTTCAGGGATCTTTTAAAGCCATTTAGATAAAGAATCCAGACTAGATCTCTCATTTTAACTTAGAACATCTCTAAGACATTGGTCCCAAGCCAGAGTAAGTAAGTTCTCTATTTCCTGATCCCTTATGCATGCAAGGTGGATACGTATCTCAAGGGCAACCATCCAAAGTGACCTGTCAGGAATTGCTATAAACACAAGTAAGAAGCTAGATCAGCCAGACTCCTTCTGTATAATTTAAACTGGGAAACAGAATTCACAAGAGCAGAGCATGTGGTAGCAGAAGCTGAGAGGACCTCCAGGAGGCCGTGTGGTGGCAAGACCTGTGGGAACCATGAGGGAGGTAAAGATATGAGGAAGCTGAAGCTGAAAGGGAGATGAATGAGCTGATTGGGGGAGGGTAAGAGCAAGAGATGAGTTCCATAATTGCCCAAGAATGATGTGCTCAATCAAGAAGACAACCAAATCAATGGAACCCCAATATTGTGTGGACAATTCCACTATTTGTGTTCCATTCGCATGAGTGTCAACCATTTGTTCAGTGTTCTTCGGTTCCTGTGGGGCCTTGTCTCCCTTGTTTGCCACATATATCCTTTCAATAACTCAAACAATTTGAAGTAGCCTAAGTGAGTTTCTGTTATTGACCAATAAACAATACCAACTACCCAATTTTCTTTAGTAATTTAAAATCTTAACGTCATTTTAAAGATTTGATTACTAAATAGTAAAAAGCTAAAATAAGATAGAGATGTTGGGATAAAAGGGGTCTTTTTTGTTTGCTGTGAGTTTAAGAGGTTTTTTTCAGCATATCCTGGTTAGGGGATATACTCAGTGCCTTTTTATTTGCACCAGTTTGGAGAAGATTCATAGGAACAGGGCAAATAGAACAAATATTACTCCTGGCAACAGGCTGATGTTCTTCCTCCTCTTTCTGAAGTTCAATTTTGATCAAACTGAATGAAGCTGTTCAAGAAATAGCCATGGTTGTTGGGAATATATTGAAAATGAGCAAACAAGTAGAACAGAAAGGTGTACCCTTTTATAAATCCTATAAATAATATTGTTTTAAAAGTCTCTCTGTTTTGTGGCAAAACCAAAATCATACAGAAGAGTATTAAATCAGAAGCCAAAGTCTTCAGCCCCAATATCTAGTCCTGTTTCTATTTGCCAGAGGTAATGATTCTTAATAGTTTCAGCATAGCTTTCCAGAAAATATTTATGTTGAAACATACATCTTTTTATATAAATGAACTTGTACTAAACATGCTCTTCTCTAAGTTTATGTTCTTACTTGCAGCAACTATCTATTTCCATTAATACGAATCTGCCTCATTCTATTAATAGCTGCATGGCATCGTGTTAGGTAGTTGTCATGTCATTTATTTAACCAGAACTATACCGATGGGCATGTAGGTTATTTCCAGTTCTCTGTCCTTATAAATAATGCAGCAGTGAACATTCTTCTACATGTATCTTTATGTATTTGCATGAATATATGTATTGGATAAACTCCTAGAAATGGATTTGCTGAGTAAAGGGGATATGTTGATTTAAAATGCCATAAATACTGTGAAATTGCCATCCCAATATATTGTTTCAATTTACAGGAATCCTGCCAAAAAAAAAATGCGATTTTCCCACATTTATACTAGACTGGATATTATCAACTCTTTTCATTTTTGCCAATATTATGAGTTTTAAAACTACTGTATTTGTAGCTGGACACAGTGGTTGACACCTGTAATCTCAGCACTTTGGAAGGTCAAGGTGAGTGAATCACTTGAGTCCAGGAGTTTAAGACTAGCCTGGAGATTATGGCAAAACAATATCTCTACTGAAAATATAAAAATTAGCTGGGTGTGGTGGTGGGCACCTGTAGTCCCAGCTACTCAGGAGGCTGAGGTGGGAGAATTGCTTAAACTCAAGAAGCAGAGGCTGCAAGGAGCCAAGATTGCACCACTGCACTCCAGCAACAAAGTGAGACAGTCTCAAAAATTGTTTTTCTTTTTCTCACTTTGTTATTTTTCTTGTGACTAACTTATGGTATATTTTTCTGCATATACATATCTTTCAAAAAATACTTATATATATTCAAGAATACCAGCCATTTGCCTCTGACTTTGGGAATTTTTGTTAGACAGTCATTTCCCACTAAAAAATAACATCGAAAAATAGATAGCTTGTGTGTTCTTCTTTAATGGTTTTACGTTTTATTTGAATTTTGGGATGTCTAGAATTTATTCTAAGGAGGCATATTGGGATCCATTTCTATTCCAGAAAAATCATACACCTTCCCAGCAACAGGTATTACAAAAACCATCTTTTCTAATTGCTATGAAATATCACATCTTTCATATCCTGTATCCCTAAATATATTTCAATCTATTTATGATCTGAGCAAATACGATTGTGCTGATGTATCTACTCCTGTGCCAGTACAGGCTATTTAAATTCCTACAGCTTTGAAAATGTCTTAATATCTGGTGGGGGTTATATCTGTTTCCTAGGGCAATTTGAAAGTAAGTGTAAAAAAATCATAAAATTAAGTATAATCTTTGACCCAGCAATTCCATTTCTGAAATTTTTAACTAAGAAAATTTTAAAAATATGTATAATCAAAGATATATAATTCAGATTTCCCCAGGACCAACTAGTACATAGCACAAATTAGATCACAATTAGAGTTACAACTAGAGTAACCAGTCATTTGCTTGACAATGGGAGGGTTTCCCTGGATGTGGGTGTTTAAGTGCTAAAACCCAGAAAATCTTCAAGTTAAACTGGATGGTTGGTCACCCTAGCTACCCAAATATTTTTGGTTCTTGTTCCTTCTGTTCTTACATGTTTGTTTTCTAGCTTCAGAAACATTCCTCTCCATATACATTTCTGGGAGATTTCCAAGTTTCATCTGTGCTCACACATGTGTGTTTCACTTGAGCACACATGTATGTTCACTCTATTCCTGCTGACACTGCTGTTGTTCCACCTGCATAGGAATTCCCAATAGATGCTACTCTCTATTATGTGCTACTTTGTTTTCAGACTTTCCTACCTTGTTGGGTACAGTGGGCATCACTGCTTCTCTGCTTGGTGTAGTATTACCGACCTGGTGTTAAGAAATCTCCGAAGCTATGTGACTCCAGTTATTCTGACTTTACTGCTGTTTCACATGTCGGCCACTCTATAATCAAGCGCTGGGCCTCCAGGAGACAGATTGCTAGATTTCCAGTCTTGAAAATAGTCTATGCCTTGTTTGTATGAAAGATACAGAAGCCGTGTTGATGGGGAGCTGCTAGAATGGTTCTCTGATGCTCCCAAATCTCAATTCATCATCTGCTTATACTTGTCTGTGTAACAGTCCTTGAGCGTTCCCACCTAAAAGGAGTTTTCAGGGGTCTGCCTTGTCACCACCTGGTTGACATTACATTCATGGTGTATTGCCTTCTCTGCTTATATGAGTGAATTCCCAAATGCTTGTCTTGAGGTTTTTACCCCTCATCTTTCTGAATGTTCAATATTAGGAGAAAGCTTGATATTTTGGCGCAGAGACAAAAGAGCAGTGGTGAAGTTAATCTTTATGCACCTACTTGGGGGTGCTGGTTGTCAAGTCATATCAAATATTTACCAACTGAAATCCATAAATAATAGAATGATGCCTTTAATCCTACTTTTATCTACCATTTATGATTAATAGGTTGGGTATTGACCAAATTATATCGGAATATTTACATAATTTATGTTAACTGGCATAAATCTTTTTGTGTGTAGGGCAAGGTGAAGAGAAGAAAATATTAGAAATTCATAAGTGAAAAAATAATGGTGGATCAGAGACAAGACTAACATGCAGCTCCCACTTGGATGAACACAACAGCATCTGAAGACTCACGTTGTGAAGTTTTGCTCCAAGAACCACCACAGAAGCATACCAGGAAAACCAAAAGAATTCACAGACCCTTCGAAAGAAGTGGCTTGCCGCTATGAACACCAGGAGACAACCAAAAAATTGTGTTTTTAAAGTGTGAGAGGGGAAAGTGTTGGGTGCTAGAAATATCTTCCCACTGGGGAACCTAAAAATTCAGATCACAGGAGAAGCATTTAACTTTACCTAGAGCTGAAACAGATTTAGAGAGCCAAGCAAAATATAAAAGTAGAACAAGCAACAGGAAGAACCCTATAAGTATTCTCGGTCCTCACCTTGGGCTCCGGTGACCATTCATGGCTTTATCTCACACAGGTCCTCAAGGAAGGGAAGGCAGCCAGTAGAACTGGGGAGGGTCCACAGGGTGAAGATAATTCCTGCTGAACTTTGTAATAATTTTGACTGAGAGCAAACTTTCCTAAGTAGGCTCCAGGGCAGGCAGTTGGGAGGCTGGGTTGTAAAAGGGAAGTCTAGATATGAGTGCAGAAGCTGCAGCCCAAGGTGCAGGCAGGCAGAGGTGAGGCCTGAGGCACCTGCTTGCTTTCTCAGCAGGGAAGCTTGTAGTCTGTGAGTTCCCAAAGTGTGAGAGGGGAAAAAGTTGGCCTCCAGATATACCTTCCCACTGGGGAATCTAAAAATCCAGATTTCAAAATATCAAGCAAGATTTCAGCCCTGCTCACCTGCTCTATGGCCCTGCGCATCACATGAGAAGCCCCAGTACTCATCCTGGCCAACACAGGGCAAGATCACACTCCCCTTCTACTATTGCAGCCGGAGCTCTCTTGAAAGCACACTTCCTGGCTGGAGGCCAACCAACTCAAGCTATTACAGAAACTCAGAACAGAACAATCCTGTTCCAAAAAAGGAAAAAACAACAGCTAATTCCACCACCTGAAACACCCTGACTAACCAGAGGTCTTGAGTCTGTCCACATGACTTTATATGCTAGCACAACAGGCATTTGAGAAAACCAATGCTCTAAACAAAACTACAATGAAAGACTATCACAGAGTCCACATAGCTACCCTGCCACCTTTACTGGAACAGTTGCTAGTATCCATGGCTGAGAGACCTGAAGACAGATCACATCACAGGACTCTTTGCAGACATTCTCCTGCACCAGCCTGGAGCCCAGTTATCCCTGTGGGTGGCTAGGCCCAGAAGAGAAATACCAATCACTCCATTCCGGCTCTCAGGAAGCCCTATCCCTAGAGGAAGGAGGGGACCCCCACATCAAAGGATCATTCCATGGTACAAAAAAACCCAAACAGCAGCCCTGAGTTCCAGGTCTACCCAGATGAAAAGGAACTAGAAAAGTAATTCTGGTAATATAACAAAGCAAGTTTCTGTAAGACACCCAAGGTTCTATAAGACTCACTCTAGCTCTCCAGCAATGGATCTAAACCAAGAAGAAATCTCTGAATTGCCAGAAAAAAGAATTCAGAAGGTTGATTATTAAGCTACTTAAGGAGGCACCAGAAAAAGATAAAAATTGTCTTAAAGAAATTTAAAAAGATGGGATATGGATGAAAAGTCTCCAGAGAAATAGATAATCATAAAGAAAAGACAATCGCAACTTCTGGAAATGAAAGACACACTTAGAGAAAAGCAAAATACACTAGATAGTTTTAACAATAGAATTGAACAAGCAGAAGAAAGAACTTCATAGTTCAAAGACAAGGCTTCTGAGTTAACCCAATCTGACAAATACAAAGAAAAAAAATTTTTTAATGAGCTAAGCCTCTAAATAATTGGGGATTATGTTATGTGACCAAACATAAGATTAGTGGTCCTGAGGAAGAAGAAAAATCAGGTAAGAGAAAGAAATAAAGGGCATCCTAGTCAGTAAAGAGGAAGTCAAATCATTGTTGTTCACTAATGCTATGATTGTATACCTAGAAAACCCTAAAGACTCATCCAAAAAGCTCCTATATCTGATAAATGAATTCAGTAAAATGTTAGGGTACAAAATCAATGTATACACGTCAGTAGCACTGCTAGACATTAACAGTGACCAAGCTGAGAATCAAATGAAGAACTGAAACCCTCTTACAATAGCTGTAAAAAAAGAAATAAAATACTTGGGAATATACCTAACCAAGGAGGTGAAAGACCTGTGCAAGGAAACCTACAAAACATTACAGAAAGAAGTTATGGATGGGATGAATAAATGGAAACACATCCCATGCTCATAGATGGGTAGAATCAATATTGTAAAAAAGACCATATTGCAAAAGCAATCTACAAATTCAATGCAATTCTCATAAAAATACCACCACCATTCTTAACAGAATAATGAAAAACAATTCTAACTAGAAAAAAAATCCAAAAATTTATATGGAACAAAAAAGGGCCCGCATACCCAAAGTAAAACTAAACAAAAAGAACAAGTCTGGAGATATCATGTTACCTAATGTAAAACTATACATACTATAATGATATAGTGTCCAAACAGCACAGTACTGATATAAAAAAATAGGCACATAGACTGATGGAACAGAACAGAGAACCCAGAAATAAAGCCAAATTCTGATCTTCAACAAAGCAAAGAAAAACATAAAGTGGAGAAAGGATATCCTATTCAACAAATGGTGCTGAGATAATTGGCAAGCCACATGTAGAAGAATAAAATTGGACCTTCATTTCTCACGTTATACAAAAATAAACTCAAAATGGATCAAAGACTTAAATCTGAGACCTGAAACCACATAAATTTTAGAAAATAACATCAGAAAAAATCTTCTATACATTGGCTTAGTGAAAGACTTTATGACCAATAACCCAGAAGCAAATGCAACAAAAACAAATATGAATAGATTGGATTTAATTAAACTATAAAGCTTCTTTGCAGCAAAAGAAATAACCAGCAGAGTAAAACCTACAGAGTGGGAGAAAATCTTCTCAAACTATGCATCCAACCGAGGACTAATATCCAGAATCCACAGGAAACTCAAACAAATCAGCAAGAAAGAAACAAACAATCCCATCAAAAAGTGGACTAAGGACATGGATAGACAATTCTCAAAAGAAGATATATAAATGGCTAACACACATACAGAAAAATGCTCAAGTCACTAATGATTAGGGAAATGTAATTCAAAACCACAATGAGATACCACCTTACTCCTGTAAAAATGGCCATAATTTTTAAAAATGAAAAAAAAAATAGATGTTGGTGTGGATGTGGTGAAAAGAGAACAGTTTTGCACTGCTAGTGGGAATGTAAACTATGACAGCCAGAATGGAAAACAGTGTGGAGATTTTTTAAAGAACTAAAAGTAAAACTACCATTTGATTCAGTAATCCCACTACTGGGAATCTACCCAGAGGAAAAGAAGTCTACCCAGAGAAAGAATCTACCCAGAGAAAAAGAGACTTGTTTATACATGTTTATAGCAGCAAAATTCACAGTTTCAAATACATGGAACCAGCTTAAATGCCCATGAACCAACGAGGGGATGAAGAAAATGTGATTATATATATATATATATATATATATATATATATATATATATATATATATACACACACACCATAGAATGAATGTGGTGTATATATATATACCACATTTTATACACACACACACACGCACACACACACACACACACACACACACAGACACATATCATGGAATTCACTCAGCTATAGAAAGGAAGGAAATAATAGCATTTGCAGAAACCTGGATTGGAGGTTGGAGTTGGAGACCACTATTCTAAGTGAAGTAACTCAGGAATGAAAAACTTAACATCATATGTTTTCACTTATAAGTGGGAGCTAAGTTACAAAGATGTAAAGATGTAGGAATGTCATAATGGACTCTGGGGACTTGAGGGGAAGAGTGGGAGGCAGATGAGGGATAAAATCCTACACATTGGGTGCAATGTACACTGCTTGGGTGACGGGCACACCAAAATCTCAGAAATCATCACTAAAGAACTTACCCATGTAACCAAACACCACCTGTTCCCCCAAAACTGTTGAAATAATAATAATAATTTTAAAAGAAATTCATGAGTATATTTCAACTACTTTTAATATACTTAAAATTACCTTTATCATTTTATTATCCCAATGAATTTAAGGCTGTCTTGGAATTACAAATGGAATAAGTTATTCTATTTGTAATTCCAACAATAATAATGATGCTGATTTACACATCAATTCATTGATAGATACTAGATAGATGTAGACA
The DNA here is from genome assembly GCA_004027835.1 of Alouatta palliata. Lineage (NCBI taxonomy): Eukaryota > Metazoa > Chordata > Mammalia > Primates > Atelidae > Alouatta > Alouatta palliata. Next base: position 2,880 of record PVKV010031212.1, on the reverse strand, counting down.
GATAGATGGAAGATAGACCAGATGGATAGATAGATAGATAGATAGATGGATAGATAGATAGATAGAAAATAGAATCTCATTCAGTCATTATTTTACCACTAAGAATCTCTATTACTCCTTTTTTAAAATATTCTTATGTTTGACAATAAATGTAGGTTTCAAGCTATACAGAAAGCAATTCTCACAGTAGACCTGGGACTGCTGTCTTAGAAGGAGCTGCATGCTAGGTTGGCCCCTGGCTGGCATAGGAGAACTTAGTTGGTAAACAGTTCCCTACAACTATATGTAATTTTCCCAAAATGATCACAATGACTCATGGTGCCTAGAGTGTTAGTATAAATAATGTTGTTTATATTGTGCTTTCCCTGTGAGAGTCTAAAATTTTGTACAACCATATGCTGAGTTCTGTTAACTTCTTATCTACAGTCCTGTGAAACCTAGGGGTTGTCTTGGGATCCTTGACTCACAGGCTCATGGTGCATTTGTCATGACCTGAAATTTGGTGCCACTTAGGATCCCAAGACAACCCCTAGGGGTTTAGTGAAAACAATACAATGGCAACCCATAGGTTTAGTGAAAACAGTACAAATGGCGACATTCTGAGTTAAGAGGGTTCGTGTAGATATAATTACTGTTGGGACAGAGATGACATCAGCAGCTAACTCTCTCATTGACATAGTGACTGAATGTTTCCACTTATACTAATACTTTCCATTTGTTGACATAAAATCCGATTCCAATATAAGAACTTGTTAATGTGCATGCATGTGTGTGTTTGTGTGGGTTCCTTGCCACCATATTGTGTATTTTATACCATCTCAAGTTACCCTACTGAACAGAGCTTTAGATATTATTGATGTTTACCATGAAAGAATGTTTATAATGTGCTAGTTATTTCAGTTTAGGCCATGAGAGACTAATATGATTCACTTACAAAATACAAACCTAGAGTGTCCAGGGAAAAGCAGTGTGGTATTTATGCTTTTCTTCTTTCCTTGTTGTTCCTTCTTGATTTAGGTTCATCTTTATATATATACACACATACACATCATCTTTTTTGGATACCGTCTGCCTGTTATTCTGCCTGTTACCCTGGTTCAAAACTGCTTCCACATCTTTATTGGATGTGGTCTGGAATCAACTCCATGTTTATTGGTTAGGATGGTGTTTCCTGCTCAGCATCATAAGAATAATATATTTTCTGTGTCTAAAGTTGATATTTCAACTTCTCTCTAAGGGATGACAATTTTAGGCCTCAAGGTCTTAACTGAAGTCACTAACATTTGAACTTAAGTACATATTATTCCAATGGAGTCAGTGGAATTTTTACCATTCTGTTTTTTGTGGTCTGTGGTTTTTTTACACTGAAAATTTTTTTTACACTGATAATTTCCTTTCTTGATTAAAAAAAAATAAAACTATAGTAAGTGTTAATTTCCATTTTCCCTAGGCAGCTCTATGTGCCAATATCAGAATATCTCCAGTGATATCTCGGCTCTATTCCTAGCCTGAGATAATATACCCATGTATATAAGAAATAGCAAGGAAACATTGAGAGACTGTTTCTGAGAAGCACCAGATGCAGAAGTATAAATTCCACAAAGATATTAGTGCCAAAAATTGGGCAAAGCAGTCTTTGGCCTTGCTGTTTGCTTTTGGAGATTAAGCAGTTTGAGCTATACCCGTGACAAAGGAATCTAAGAGATTGAAGAATTTTTGACAAACCTTTAACCCAATATCAATTATTTCAAGGTCTGAGAGAGTACATCTGAATAACAAACTAATAGCCGTTTGAGACATGTATATGACATTAATGTATATGACATTATAATATAACAATATGGGAGCTTTTATAGCCTTGGTAAAACTCAAATTGTAAAGGAAAAAAACACAGGTGAGTTGCAATACTTTTTAATTAAAATTCTGCAGAGTACATTTTTATTTTATTTTTATTTATTTATTTATTTATTTTTATTATTTATATATATATTTTTTATTGCATTTTAGGTTTTGGGGTACATGTGAAGAACATGCAAGATTGTTACATAGGTACACACATGGCAGTGTGATTTGCTGCCTTCCTCCCCATCACCTATATCTGGCATTTCTCCCCATGCTATCTCTCCCCAACTCCCCACCTCCCGCTGTCCCTCCCCTTTTTCCCCCCTACAGACCCCCGTGTGAGATGCTCCCCTCCCTGTGTCCATGTGTTTGCATTGCTCAACATCCGCCTATGAGTGAGAATATGCGGTGTTTGATTTTCTGTTCTTGTGTCAGTTTGCTGAGAATGATGGTTTCCAGGGACATCCATTTCCTTACAAAGGACATGAACTCATCATTTTTGATGGCTGCATAATATTCCATGGTGTATATGTGCCACATTTTCCCTGTCCAGTCTATCATCGATGGGCATTTGGGTTGGTTCCAGGTCTTTGTTATTGTAAACTGTGCTGCAATGAACATTCGTGTGCATGTGTCCTTATAGTAGAATGATTTACAGTCCTTTGGATATATACCCAGTAATGGGATTGCTGGATCAAATGGAATTTCTATTTCTAGGTCCTTGAGGAATCGCCACACTGTCTTCCACAATAGTTGAACTAATTTACACTCCCACCAACAATGTAAAAGCGTTCCTATTTCTCCACATCCTCTCCAGCATCTGTTGTCTCCAGATTTTTTAATGATTGCCATTCTAACTGGTGTGAGATGGTATCTCAATGTAGTTTTGATTTGCATTTCTCTAATGACCAGTGATGATGAGCATTTTTTCATATGTTTGTTGGCTTCATGTATGTCTTCTTTTGTAAAGTGTCTGTTCATATCCTTCGCCCACTTTTGAATGGGCTTGTTTGTTTTTTTCTTGTAAATCTGTTTCAG
>PVKV010031211.1:0-13486 GCA_004027835.1 Alouatta palliata | reverse complement strand
CAAACAATCCAAAAAGAGGGAATCCTTCCCACATCATTTTAGGAGACCAACATCATCCTGATACCAAAACCTGGCAGAGACTCAGCAAGAAAAGAAAACTTCAGGCCAATATCCATGATGAACATAGATGCAAAAATCTTCAATAAAATACTGGCAAACCGATTGCAACAGCATATCAAAAAGCTTATCCACCATGATCAAGTAGGCTTCATCCTGGGGATGCAAGCCTGGTTCAACATACGCAAGTCTATAAACGTAATTCACCACATAAACAGAACCAAAGACAAAAACCACATGATTATCTCAATAGATGCAGAGAAGGCCTTTGACAAAATTCAACACTTCTTTATGCTAAAAACTCTCAATAAACTAGGTATTGATGGAATGTATCTCAAAATAATAAAAGCTATTTATGACAAACTAACAGCCAATATCATACTGAATGGGCAAAAACTGGAAGCATTCCCTTTGAAAGCTGGCACTAGACAAGGATGCCCTCTCTCATCACTCTTATTCAATACAGTATTGGAAATTCTAGCCAGAGCAGTCAGGCAAGAAAAAGAAATAAAGGGTATTCAAATAGGAAAGGAGGAAGTCAAATTGTCTCTATTTGAAGACGACATGATTGTATATCTAGAAGACCCCATCATCTCAGCCCAAAATCTCCTGAAACTGATAAGCAACTTCAGCAAAGTCTCAGGATACGAAATCAATGTGCAAAAATCACAAGCATTCCTATACACCAATAACAGACTTAAAGACATCCAAATCAAGAACGAACTTCCATTCACAATTGCTACCAAGAGAATAAAATACCTAGGAATTCAACTAATAAGGAACGTAAAGGACCTCTTCAAGGAGAACTACAAACCACTGCTCAATGAAATAAGAGAGGACACAAACAGATGGAGAAACATTCCGTGTTCATGGTTAGGAAGAATCAGTATCGTGAAAATGGCCATACGGCCCAAAGTAATTTACAGATTCAATGCTATCCCCCATCAAGCTACCAATGACCTTCTTCACAGAACTGGAAAAAACCACCTTAAACTTCATATGGAACCAAAAGAGAGCCCGCATAGTCAAGCCAATTCTAAGCAAAAAGAACAAAGTGGGAGGCATCACACTACCGGACTTCAAACTATACTACAAGGCTACAATAATCAAAACAGCATGGTACTGGTACCAAAACAGAGATATAGACCAATGGAGCAGAACAGAGGTCTTAGAGGCAACACAACACATCCACAACCATCTGATCTTTGACAAACTTGACAAAAACAAGCAATGGGGAAAGGAGTCCCTGTTTAATAAAAGGTGTTGGGAAAACTGGCTAGTCATGCGCACAAAGCAGAAACTGGACCCCTTCCTGACATCTTACACTAAAATTAACTCCAGATGGATTAAAGATTTAAACATAAGACCTCACACCGTAAAAACCCTAGAAGAAAATCTAGGCAAAACCATTCAGGACATAGGCGTAGGCAAGGACTTCATGACCAAAGCACCAAAAGCATTGGCAACAAAAGCCAAAATCGACAAATGGGACCTAATCAAACTCCACAGCTTCTGCATGGCAAAAGAAACAAGCATTAGAGTGAATCAGCAACCAACAGAATGGGAAAAAATTTTTGCAGTCTACCCATCTGACAAAGGGCTGATATCGAGAACTAAAACAGATTTACAAGAAAAAATCAAACAAGCCCATTCAAAAGTGGGCAAAGGATATTAACAGACACTTTACAAAAGAAGACATACATAAGGCCAATAAACATATAAAAAAATGCTCATCATCACTAGTCATTAGAGAAATGCAAATCAATCAAAAGTACATTGAGATACCATCTCATGCCAGTTAGAATGGCGATCATTAAAAAATCTGGAGACAACAGATGCAGGAGAGGATGTGGAGAAACAGGAACATTTTGCACTGTTGGTGGGAGTGTAAATTAGTTCAACCATTGTGGAAGACAGTGTGGCAATTTCTCAAGGACCTAGAAATAGAAATTCCATTTCACCCAGCAATCCCATTACTGGTTATATATCCAAAGGATTATAAATCGTTCTACTATAAGGACAGATGCACACGAATGTTCATTGCAGCACTGTTTACAATAACAAAGACCTGGAACCAACCCAAATGCCCATCGATGATAGACTGGACAGGGAAAATGTGGCACATATACACCATGGAATATTATGCAGCCATCAAAAATGATGAGTTCGTGTCCTTTGTATCAACATGGATGAACCTGGAAACCATCATTCTCAGCAAACTGACACAAGAACAGAAAATCAAACACCGCATGTTCTCACTCATGGGTAGCTGTTGAACAATGAGACACATGGACATAGGGAGGGGAGGATCATACACTGGGGTCTGTCCTCGTAGTTTCAGTAAACAACCTTTTCCACCAGTTCTAATCAGTAGTTCACAACTCTTCCCCTTTTCCCCTGCTTTGTCCTGACTTATCTGTCACCTGCTCTGGTCACCTGCTTCAGTCACCTGCTCTGGTCACCAGCCCTGATCACCTGCTTTAATGTGAGTCACCCCTGGTCACCTGCTTTGACCTGTCCCATAAGCATTCTTCCCATCAAACTACCTACGCTGCCACTCTGGCTTATACCCCTTCTCTCTTTAAAATGACCAATTAGAATTAGCTTAGACTGTGTGGTGTAACCCTAGCCAATAGGGGAATAACACAGCAGTAGGGGCTACCTACATCAGGAATAAGAACTGCTTTCTCTCTTTTGTCCAGATGTGTGCTCACCATTGCTCCATCTATGAGATGTACCCTTCTATAGAAATAAATTGCCTTGCTGAGGAAATTTATATTCAAGGGCTACTTCTTTTGCTACACCAAAAATTTACATATAACAAAGAGTTGGCCACTTTTGATTGGCTTAGCCTTGGAGATTGGCACAAGAGTAGGTTACACAACCAGTTAGGTTACAGTTCACTATGTATGGAGAAACTTTTAGGGTGAATTTTAGGCTAAACTTATTTTAGCAGACTATAGTTTGTGCCCTCAACACTTTGCTGCACACCCTCCACTTCAAAGAGGTTAAAGAAAGATTTGGGTCAATTCAGTGATTATAGATTTCTAATAAAACACGAAAGGATATTTTGGGATATTGAAGGGTTTTGAAAAATATTTTGAGGTTAATTACTTTGAACGGAAGCATAGGGTTCTTCCAGAAAGATTTATTTTAGTATCACTTCTAAGAAGATGCTTACATGATGCAGTATAGCATTTCTTGTGTTTTTATCTTCTTTGGTTTATTAACAACAAATTTCCTTAGTAAGCTGGGGAACAATTTGGCTCACCTATTATTTTTAATTCACAATGAATTCAAGATCCTCTTTTGAATCCTCAGAACTCGAAATCTCCCAAATTTATAGATGTTATATATATATTTTTTTTTTCTTTAGTCAAAGATTCCCCCAAAGTAGAGTGATGAAGTGAGAGGAATATGAACACATTCTTTTTCTTTCTTGAATTATCTCATTTCTGAAATTTTTCTGTTATGCATAGAGAGATCATAGTGATGTACAATATGATCAAAATGCTGCTCACCTAGAAGTACAAGAACTACAAGGTATTTGTTTGGGCTTTGTTTGTTTGAGACAGGGTCTTGCTCTGTTGCCCAAGTTGGAGTAGAGGGACACAATCACAGTTCACTACAGCCTTGGCCTCCTGGGGTCAGGGTTACACCTGCCTCAGCCTCCTGAGTAGCTAGAAAAACAGACACACTCCACCACGACAAGCTAATTTTCTTTTTATTTTTTGTAGATATGGGTTTTTTCCATGTTGCTCAGGCTGATCTCAAAATCATGGGCTCAAGGAAACCTCCCACCTCTGATTCCTAAAGCATTGGGATTACAGGCGTGAGCCACCAGACCCAGCTCAAGTTTTTTATGTGTGTGTGTGTGTGTGTGTGTGTGTGTGTGTGTGTGTGTGTATTATACACACACACACACACAAAATAACACATATATTATCAAAATTGCTAAACTACTACATTAATCATTAATTGATTTAAACAAGTTAGTGACATCATAAGGGAAGGAGGATTTTTTTTTTCAACACTTTGTTGAAAGAACACACAGCAGAGCAGTTAGGAGGACATTTTTTAACATACGTCTGATGTTGACTAATTAATCCCCCTTCTGCAAAACTGCTTTTAACAAATCAACATACAAACTTAATCAGTATAAAGGTAATCAGTAAAGAATGGCTTCCCCTCTTTCCCACATTTTCATTCCCAGGATACAATGACTTTCAAATATTTTGGGTTTTAGTTCTTCTATTAACTCATATGTTGAGCTAATATCATTTTTTTCTATAATAAAACCCATATACCTATAATCCAACTACACAGATGATTATGAACATTTTGCCAATCATGCTTCATCTAGACCTACCCCCTCCCATGTTTTTCCTGGAGATCTTTTTTTTTGTTTTTCTGGGTTTCTTTTCCTACTAATCAGTCTTTGGGGCAACGGCCAAGTATAACTTCTAGCTGTACTATCCAGCCCCTTTTTCCTTGCTCACCATCTGGAAACTCTACCTTCCTCTGTTGTTTGCAGAGGAAAGAATTTCGATTGCTGGCAACACAGGAGAGATAGTAAAGTTTGTAACATTAAGCCACATTTTGTCATAAACAGCATAGGTTAGTTTTATGTTTTGATATGAGTGACATATAATGAACTGCACATATTTAAACTGTATCATTTGAACATTTTAAAATAAACATACACCTGTAAAGCCACCACTACATTGAACTAATGAATACAGTCCTTACTGCCTAATGTTTTCTCCTGGTCATCCTGCCTCTCCCAATATCCTTTCCTCAATCTGGGACCCACTGATCTGCTTTCTGACACTATAGATTAAGTTGCATTTTCTATAGTTTTAAATAAAAGGAATCAGGCAATAAGTACTCTTTTAGTTTGTCTTCTTTCATTCATAATTATTTTGAGATTCATTCATATTGTTGTGTGGATCCATAGTTCTTTAATTTTGGTTTCTGGGTAGTTGCACACTGAATGGATATACAACAATGTGTTTATCCATTCATTTCTTTATGTATATTTGAGTTGTTTCTAGTTTTCGGCTACTACAAATAAATCCGTCATGGATGTTCATATATTAGTTTTTGTATGAACACATACTTTATTTTCTCTTGGGTAAACACATAGAGATGGAATGGCTGGATTCTATGGTGGGTAGATTCTAACTATTTTTCTGATGTGGTTGTAGTTTTTTTTGTTTTTGTTTTTGTTTTTTTTTTTTTTTTTTTTTTTTTTTTTTTTTTTTTTTTTTTTTTGAGGTGGAGTTTTGCTCTTGCTGCCCAGGCTGGAGCACCAAGGCACAATCTCAGCTCACCTCAACCTCCACCTCCAGGTTTCAAACTATTCTCCTGCTTCAGCTTCCTGAGTAGCTGGAATTACAGGCATGCAACACCATGCCTGGCTAATTTTTGTATTTTTAGTAGAGATGGGGTTTCTTCATATTGGTCAGGCTGGTCTCGAACTCCCGACCTCAGGTGATCCACCCGCCTCAGCCTCCCAAGGTTGTATCATTTTATATTAAAGTCATCTGTGCATGAGAGTTTCAGTTTCTCCACACCTTGCCACACTTGGTGATGATCAAACTTAATTTTAGTGATCCTAACAGGCATGTAATAGTATCTCATTGTAGTTTATTTTTTATTGCCCAGGTGGCTAATCTTATTACGCAATTTTCATGTGCTTAATGGTCATCCTTTTATCTTCTTTGGTAAAGTGTTTGTCCAAATACTTTTTCTACTGTCTCAGGGGTCTTAAGACCACCCTCAAGGTCAATAACTCACTAGAAGGACTCATAAAACCCAATAGTAGGTTTATTCACGACTAACATTTGTTAAAGAAAAAGTATACACTGCAAACACAGTAGTAATAAGTTTTCTGTTGGGTGGAGTCCAGAGTGATCAGGCACAGGTTACCAACACTTTCCCATCTGGGGTCTCAGAGGATATACTTTGTCTCTGCTGTGAACTCTAAGGGACAAACATATGTGGAGTCTGTATACCAGGAAGGCCATTTAAGTCTCAGGATCCAAAGTTTCTATGGAAAGGTGGTGACACAGCACATTCTGCCCTGCAGCCAGTTGTGGCAATCAAAACTCAAGACCCCAACAATGAAATCAGGTTCACATCATCAATCTTGATTTACTGCAAGCAAGATGATATAATATAGTACATTGCTCTAGGTGCATAAGATAAAATCCTCAATCATTAACATAAAGAATCAGCTAAATACCACATCTCCAGAGGATGTCCAGTGATGAATAACAGTTCCAAGTTCTCTTGGAGGTGTGTGAGAAGTGAGTAATGAGACCTACTGGATCTCATTAACTCTTTTTCACACTCATTTTATTATTGGACTGTGTGTTTACTTATTATTGAGTTTCAGGAGTTCTTTATATATTCAGGATACAATCCTTTATCAAATTGATGCTTTGCAAGGATGTTCTCCAGTCCTTGGTTTGTCTTTTTATATTCTTAAGTGTCTTTGGAATAACAGAAGTTTAAAAAATTCTGATGAAGTCCAATTTATTTTTTCTTTTATATATTGTGCTTTTGGTGATCATATCTAATACATTTTTGCCAAATCCTTTTAGGTATATTTTTCTTTCTGAGGCAGAATTTCACTCCCTTACCCAGGCTGGAGTGCAGTGGCACACTCTTGGCTCACTGCAATGTCAGCCTCCTGGGTTCAAATGATTCTCCTGCCTCAGCCTCCCAAGTAGCTAGGATTACAGGCATAGGGGTTTCACCATGCTGGCCAGGTTGGTCTCTAACTCCTGACCTCAGTTGATCCACCCACCTTGGCCTCCAAGTATCGTTTTTTATATTTCTCCATCTATCACAGGATTGTGCACCTAGCAGGCTCTCAATAAAGATTTAATTTACATGAGAGTAATGAGATAGGAATGGGAGAATTGCACATGCCCCCTCCACTTGCATTTAGTTGTAGTTCCAAGACATAGAGCAGCATGGGATAAAGAATGGTATACTTTGGTACATCTATCCCATCACTAGCTATTTATATTACACATCCTTAAGCTGCAATAATTAAAGTTGGCTATAGCTGAATCACTGTTAACAACTAGACATAAGACTAAGAAAATTAGAGGTCTTGTTTATGAAAGTGGAGAAGGAGGAATCATCGCTATACTTTGTAATAATAAAATTAGTGTCTGTAGGCCCCTACATATGAGTCATAGAACCTTGAATGAATCTGCTCATTTCCACAATATTTGTGTAGACAAGAATTATCTGCTACATACCCTCATGCACATTATTTCAGGTGAATCTGTGTATAAGCATATTAAGAGCAAAGAGGAGCTGTCCATTTTGTAGAAAACCGGGTATAGAGTTTAAGCCACCCTATGTAAAGGAGAGGATTTGATTTTATATATAGTGATATTTCATAAACAACAGCTATGTAAGATTTTTTCTCTTCTTTCTGACACTTCCGCTTAATTAACAACTGCCATCAGAGAAAATAAGACAATACTGAGTGTTGTAAAAAATACCAAATTTACACTTTCCTGCAGTTATAATCATTAAGTCAGTAATAGAAACGCTAATAGTAGCCACCATATGTATGAAAAAGAAAAATGGGGTTTTTGGCTGCCTAAGATTTCTAAGAAACAGAAAGTATTATGCAAATTAGTCTAGACACTTAATTATGTATTTAGTAAGAATTTGGTATCATTCAACTATCTGAATATTTCCCAAAATTCTTTTCAAGTGTCTGCTTCTGGCTGGGTGCAGTGGCTCAGGCGTGTAATCCCAGCACTTTGGGAGGCCGAGGCAGACAGATCATGAGGTCAGGAGTTTGAGACCAGCCTGGCCAATATGGTGAAACTCTGTCTCTACCAAAAATACAAAAATTAGCTTGGAGTGGTGGTGTGCACCTGTAATCCCAGCTATTCAGGAGGCTAAGGCAGAAGAATCACTTGAACCTGGGAGATAGAGGTTACAGTGAGCTGAGATTGTACCTCTGCACTCCAGACTGGGTGACACAGCAAGACTCTGTCTCAAAAATAAAGTCTGCTTCCCTCTTTGACATACCAGCTATTCTCTGATAAAGCACTCCTTAGGTAAACCTGGCCTCACCCACACGTCAGAACCTCAAATTTTATAAATATTACTAAATCTTAAAGGGGGCTGTGATGCTTTTAGTCTGTAGAAATAGTAAACAACCTATGAACAAAGGACTATATGAGGTTAAATGGCATTCAAATTTTTTCTATATGCTCTAAAACATTGAGGCAATGTGCTGAGAAACACACCTAAGAAACTGCAACCGATCTACTCTGGACAAAAATGTAGACACTATCTCTTCCAAATAAGCTATCCAGTGGTACTTATGCATATTCTTACATATATTAACAGTATTTTACATGCTCATGATCTTAAAAATAATTAAAAAGTGTCAAAATTATAGGTCTTACACATTTCTGTGGGTTTGGAAAAAAGAGAACATAGATTTGTTGTAACCGAGCAAGTTAGAAGGTATGCACCACACGCTGAGTTCCAAATTAAGAGTCCTTTTTAATTAGCTAGCGACCAAGAGATGGCTAATGCTCAAAATTCTCTCAGTCCTGAGGAAGTGGCTTATCTTTTATACCTTGATTTAGGTAGGGGAGGGGGAGCTTAGCTGAACTGGAATTTTACAGAAGCAGAAAAGCAGGTTAGAGGAAGGGGCTGTGGGCACAGGTGTCACCAAGAGGGGGGTGTTGAGGCTCCTTCTACACAATTATCAAAGGGAAATTTTTTTCTTACAATAGTTGGGGGGGTGGTGTTATGCCAAGCAGGATGCAGTTACAGCGGTTACAAGTGTTAGGAACAGTACGCTTCAACACTTCTATGTTCATGACCCAGTTATGCAGTCACAGGGGCTGCGGTAGCTAGGGGGAAGCCAGGTTGGAGTTTACAGCTAAGACAGAGTCAGCGATGCTAGCCCAGGGTAGGTTATTACTTTCCTCACTTGTGTTTTTGGGGTGTCAAGGCATTGACTCCTCAGTTGCAAGGGAGTTATAATGGCTCCTGAGATACATTAGTTTAATAGAATTTATGTGCTGCCTTATAAAAGGAACCAGTATAACAGGCAGGGTTCAAAGATTAAGCCTAACAGAAGAAGGAGAAGAGGTCCCACTAGCCCAGTTACTAAGGTAGTTAACCATGGACTCCAGTTAAAGATGCTTTGGAACCATGAGACATATTTCTCTAGTTCTTGTCGGCATCTATTTGAATTGTCCTGGACCTTTTGAGGGTGTGTTTTATGACACCAGAGTTGTTAATATAAAAACAACAGTTTTCTCCCAGTGCTGCACATAAACCTCCTTGGGAGAGGAATACTAGATATAAGCCTCGGAAGTTTTGGAGAACAACTTCAGGTAGGGATTTTACCTGAGTATGTAACGTATTTATGGCACACTGGAGATTTTCCAAATCGGCATCTACTTGTTGAGACAGGGATGTTAGTCCAGTCCTGGAAGAGGGCAGCAGTGCCAATAGCTGCTGACCCAGCCAAGATAAGGCCAGCCAGAAGGGGCATAAGCAGTGGAACAGCTCAGCAGGTCCTGGAATGCAGTTCAGGGGGAGTAATGAGAAGTTGTCCTTCTGGTCCGCTGTACATGTAGACCTGGGAAGCACATGAACCAACAAGCACACAAGAGGTCCAGGTTAGGTCCCATTGATGCAGCATGGGAGGCCTAAGGTATAGGCCAGCCAGGCATTGTTAAGTGCCTGGTAGGAGAGTGAGGGTTCAGGGAAATCAGTAGAGACTGGTTACAAGTAGCCTGAAAAGGAGAATTACAGTTTATACCTGTTGCTGATTAAGTAGGAGGCATGTCCTGCAACATCCCCCAGTGTAAGGGAATGGGGGAGTGCCTGGTAAACAAGAGGACTGATGTTGAAAGGGGCTTTAACTCCCAGTCCAATATAGTATGGGGGTTCAGGCTTTAGGTACAGTCAACAATCTCTGGCCAGTTTAGTCTTTAATTCCCATGTCATACTGTAGTACCAATGTGTTAAGCTAGGGTTATGAACAGTTATGGTAAGAGGATTTCAAGTTAAAATAAGTAGCCAAGGTTACATGAGTCCAGTAAGGCCAGGAAAATTCATTAACTTGCTGGCAGCTAGTATTGGGGTGTTTCCCTGGACAGAGGTGAAAGTTAACCGACTGAAGTTTATATTCTGCCTTTGTCCCATATCCGACATGGGCTGCTGTATGTCTAAAACCAACGGCAAGGTCAGTGACACCTGCTCCGATAGCACTAGCTGGGCCAGGGCTGGGTTCTGGGAACAGAGCACACAAATTGACTGCAAGAGAAACTTGGTTAGAGGCACCTGCTCTTCAGGTGGTATTTGCATACACACATCCTGTAGACATGGGTCGAGTACATAACTGGAGGAAACACATAAAGGAGATAAAGAAGAAGGATTAGAGTCTGCTCCCCAGATGAGTGGCCAGATGATGTCTTGAACCTGTTGGAGAGACTGCAGGTACTGTAACAAGTTAGCTTGAGATATTTCTGCTAGATGGGTATTCTTTAGCTTAGGCAAGATAGGGGGAGCCCTTCCATACATGATTTTAAAAAGAGAGAAACCTGCCTTGTAAGGGATGCATCTGACTCTAAGAAGGGCTAAGGGAAGGAGGTTTGTCCAACCCTCACCAGTCTCTAAGACAAACTTTGTAAGAGTACTTTTTAAGGTTTCATTCATGTGTTCTACCTGTCCAGGGCTCTGAGGCCGCTAGGCACAATGTAGTTTCCATTGAATGTTTAATGCCTTACTGACTGATTGAACTATGGACAAGGTGAAGGCTGGCCCAGTGTTAGATCCTATAGCTAATGGCAGCCCATGTCAAGGGATGATTTCATTGAGTAAAAATTTAACTAAATCATTCTACTATAAGGACACATGCACACGAATGTTCATTGCAGCACAGTTTACAACAGCAAAGACCTGGAACCAACCCAAATGCCCATCGATGATAGACTGGACGGGGAAAATGTGGCACATATACACCGTGGAATATTATGCAGCCATCAAAAACGATGAGTTAGTGTCCTTTGTAGGAACATGGATGAACCTGGAAAACATCATTCTCAGCAAACTGACACAAGAACAGAAAATCAAATACTGCATATTCTCACTCATGTGTGGGTGTTGAACAATGAGAACACATGGACATGGAGGGGAGCATCACATACTGGGGTCTTTCAGGGGGAAAAAGGGGAGGGACAGCAGGGGGTGGAGAGTTGGGGAGAGATAGCATGGGGAGAAATGCCAGATATAAGTGATGGGGAGGAAGGCAGCAAATCACACTGCCATGTGTGTACCTATGCAACAATCTTGCATGTTCTTCACATGTACCCCAAAACCTAAAATGCAATTAAATATATATATATAAAAGAATAAATATCAGAAAATCAGTCTCCTGTAAGTCTAAAAGCTCAGTATCTAAATGACATTTTGCTTTTTATAAGCACGTCAACTCTGATTATGCGTTTTTAATTGTCAATGAAGTTTAGTAATAAAAAGGGAAGGTTTTAATTGAAAAAAAAAAGAATTTAACTACCATATAGGCAGTTTCCTTTCTGGTGGCAAATGCCTCAGTCCATGCAGAAAAATTGTCCACCATCACCAGGTGATACTTATATCCCACCTGGCATGGCTTTATTTCTGTGAAATCTATTTCCCATCTTTCTCCTGGGGTACATCCTTGAAGATGGTGGCCCAGTTCAGGTTTTGGACCTTTTCTGGTGTTTACCTGAGCACATGCCATGCATTGGGAGGCAGCAAGGTTAGTCAAGTCTTGAAGGTGGGGAATTTTAAACGGGCTTCTTAAAAACTGGGCCAGTTTTATTCCCCCTAGATGAGTGGAAGAATGGAGGCAACTGACCAAGGCCTTTCCCAGGGTCTGGGGCAGGAAAATTCTTGAATCTGAAAGAACTCACCATCTGTTCTCATTTTTACTGGCCTGAAGTTCTAATGCTTGCTTGTCTTCTTCCAGAGAGTAGACTGGGTGATCAGGCAAATCAGGCTCTGGGAAAGATACAGTGGGTAACAGAGATAAAGAGGTGACCAGAAGTTGGGTTGCCTCTGAGGCAGCAGGGTTGGCCCTTTGGTTCCCTCAGGCAACCACTGTATTTTCCTTTTGATGTCCTTTGCAGTAGATTACAGCCACCTGCAGGGGAGCCAAATGGCCTCAAGTAAGCCCAGGGTTTCTCCTTTGTTTTTGATAGTTTTTCCTGTCGAAATGAGAAGCCTACGCTCATGGTAAATAGCACAATGAATGTGCACAGTTGTAAAGGCATACCTGCTGTCTGTAAATGTTGATGTGTTTCCTCTTATCCCATCAGAGGGCCTGAGTGAGAGCAATTAAGTCAGCCTTTTGTGCCGAAGTTCCAGCCAGCAGGGCCTGGGCTCACACAATGTCCATTTCAGTGGTGACAGCTGCCCCAGCCTTTCTCACTCGCTGTTCAAGGAAGCTGCTGCCATCTGTGAATACGGTAGCATCAGTCTTCTCTAGGGGGGCATCCTGGAGGTCTGGGCGGCCTGTCTCCATAGTCTCCAACAGTTCCAGGAAATCACCGACTGGTATGGTCAGGTCTGGATCAGGTAGAAAAGTGGCTGGATTTAAACACCTTGAGGCTGAGCCAACAGCAGACTCTGGTACTGTAATGTGCGAGCATTGGCATCCATTTTTTAGAGGCACCGTGCAGCAACATCTCAATGGCATGAGGAGCTGTGAGGGTTAAGTTTTGGCCCAGGCTTAGTCTATTAGCCTCCTGGACCAGACCTGTGGTTGCTGTTATGGCTCATAGACAACTTAGAATGCTTGTGTTTAACATTTTAGAGTGTGGTCACTAAGATTTTTGCCTGTCCTTTTGAAGCCTTTTCAGCTGCCTTTTTAGCTGCCAGAGCAGCCTGCTTTTGTTTCCCATGGTGTTGATTGTCAAAAACCTTCTGAGCTATTTCTAGGAGCTGGGTGATATTCATTCTGGCAAATACCTCAAACTTTTTAAATTTTCTCTGAATATCAGGGGCTGCCTGGGCTACAAATGCCAAATTAATAGCAGGGCTATTTTTGGGAGCAGCCAGATCAAATGGGGTGTAAATTCGATAGGCCTCCTGGAGGCATGCCAAAAACACTCCAGGTGATTCATCGGGCCCTTGGACAGCTTCAGTTGACTTAGATTCATAGGTTTTTGAACAGCTTCTTTAATACCCATAAGGAGATACCAGTGGAAATTGTCCAAAGCTCTACTCCCCACTGAGGTATTTTGGTCCCAGTCAGGCTGAGTAGAAAGAGAAACTCTCTAGGAGGATTTGGCCTCCCTCCTCTGGCATACTGACTGAACTAAGGAAAAACTTTTTGGCCTTCCTCTAAATGCAGTCCCTTTTGTCAGATGTGAAAAGG
>PVKV010031210.1:0-21294 GCA_004027835.1 Alouatta palliata | reverse complement strand
AAAAAAAAGAAATCTTGTTAGAGAACTAGCACTACTGTTTGGAGGACATATGACATTCTGGACATTTGAGTTACCAAAGTTCTTGCATTGATTCTTTCCCATCTCTGTGTGTGGGTGTTCCTTTATCTGCAGTGTAGATTGAGTACAGTCAATAGACTTCTTTTCCGGATGTTTTCATCTGGCCAAGGCTTCGTGTAGAGTCTTTATTTGAAGCTAACTTCGTGTCTCTGATTTTAGAATGGGGTATGTTAGTGGTGTATATTTAGTATTGAAGCTTTGCAGTTTGATCAAGCAGATGACACGAAGGGTTATTGGCCAGCTGATAGATTCTTGCTCAGTTGTGTAACTTCCTTATGTTTTCTCATAGTTGCAACTGTGTTCCCTCTCAGTGCTCTGAAAGTGTGGATTCCTCTCCCATTTAAGTGCTGGCTGTAGTTCATGACTTGGCACTCCTGGGCTTCCCACACATCTCTGGGGCAATCTCAGTGTTTATATTTCTTCCCTAGCTTAGAGGAAGCAGTAGTGGTAGTGGCCAAGAGTAGTTTCCTGACTCCTGGGGTCTCCACGACAGAGAAATGCAGGTCAGCAACTGCTCAGTGCAATTAGCCCAAGATGGAAGGTTTGTGCTGTGGGCCCCAGCTAGGAGTTCCCTATCTGGTGATGAGTTGTCAAGGGGGCAGTGGCATGGAACCCATTGGAGAAGAACTGACTTCCTCTCCTTAGGTCAACTGCAGCTTGTTGGAGGTATGGATAAAGCACTTGGGGCCTTTGTTCCTTCGTTAGTCTGAGGGTGGCAAGGGCAGTTCCACTGCAGAGGCAGTGGCAGAGAGGCTTTCAGTTGCCCCTGGAGGCTCTGTCCAGGGAGTCATGGAGTTGGTACTGGCTCAATAGCTCTGGCAGGGGATGGCTGGAGGCTCAGGCCTGGAGGACCTGCCCAAAAAGGAGCTATGGGCAAGGGCACCCATGTAACAGTCTGGCCACTTTTCTGTAGGGCTGCTGCACAATGCTTGGGGCCCACTCCAGTCTCTAGTTATCTCTGATTTTCCAGAACCTAAAGGTGTCAACTGTGAAAGCTGCAAAATAGCAAAGATTGCATTGTGAAATTCTTGCATTGTGTTATTCACCTCTGTCAGAATGATTAAATTCTTTTTTATACTAGCTAAAAAAGGGCAGCCTGTCCCTCTCTCTGGGAGCTTTGTCCTAGGGAGGTATGGACCTTTTGCTAGCCCAAAGGCACCTATAGGAAGTGGCTGGAAACCCCAGTTGGGAGATCCCACCCAGTAAGGAGGAACAGGATCAGGACCCACTTTAAAAAGCATACTGGCCATGTTTTAGTACAGCAGCTGTCTTGTGCTGGGGATCTGCTCTAGCCAGCTGTTGCCTCAGGATCTCCAAAGGCCAAAGGCTGGAGTGACTAAGTCACTCAAACAGCAAAGACAGTGGCCCACCCCTCCCTCTGGGAGCACTGTCTCTGGGGAAATCCAGATCTCTGTCAACTGGTGAGTTCAGGCAGTGGTGGCTGGAAGCCAGGTTGGGAGGTCCTGCCCAATGAGGAAAAAGGGCATCAGGCACCCACTTAAAGCAGCAGTCTGGCCACATATTGGTAGAGCAGCTGTACTGTGCTGAAGGATCTTTTCCACCCTGGATGGGCTCAGACTCTCTAAAGCCTGAAGACTGGAATGGATAAGATGCCCAAACAGCAAAGATGGTGGCCTGCCCCTCTCATCCCCCCAGCCACTGCCCCTGAGTGATCCTTCTTAAGGAGATGCAATGCCACTACTGGTAGCTGACTGGGATTCCAAGCCAGTGAGTCATCTTATCTTACTGACTCTGAATTCCAGCAAGTGAGGTGCCATCAAAGTAGAGCCTGTGGGCTGTTGCTGCTCAGCCCCCTGGATTCAGCCTCTTTCCTAGGGGAATGTATGGGAGTCTAGACTCCCACTGTGCCAGAGATGCAGCTATTCCATGTTGCAGTTTTCTTATTTAGAAATTTAAAATATGTATATATTAAATATCTTTTGTCTATCCCCTATGGATAAAATTTCTCTCTAATCTCTTGAGGTATTTTTCTTTTCCTTTCCACCCCATTTTATTTTCTTTTTATCATTAACCTAACTGACTCTTACTATGCTTTCTGTAGTCTATTCACTCTTAAGGTCTTTGTCATTTAGTCTTCACTCCTGAAAAGGTTTTCTCATTTTTTGTTTTTTCTGAGATGGAGTTTCATTCTTGTCACCCAGGCTGGAGTGCAATGGCATGATCTCAGCTCACTGCAAACGTTGCATCCCTATTCAAGCAATTCTCCTGTCTCAGCCTCCCGAGTAGCTGAGATTACAGGCACTCACCACCACGCCTGGCTGATTTTTTTATTTTTAGTAGAGACAGGGTTTCACCATGTTAGCCAGGCTGGTCTCGAACTCCTGACCTCAGGTGATCCGCCCCACCTTGGCCTCCCAAAGTGCTCGGATTACAGGTGTGAGCCACCATGCTTGGCCAGTTTTCTCATTTTTTTTAAACATTTCTTCCCTGAATCTTGCCAATTCCCATTTTACCTCCTCCTGTTTTCTGATCATTGGTTCCTTTGTCTGACCACATCTTCCACTGAATTCTTGAATTATTGATTTTAGTCTTCCTTCATAGCTAGAATTACTTCATTACATTTCTCTTATTCAAGTTAGAATTAGGTTATTGGTTGGGCTTGGTGGCTCTTGCCTGTAATCCCAGGACTTTGGGAGGCTGAGATGGGTGGATCACCTGAGGTGAGGAGTTCAAGACCAGCCTGGCCAACATGGTGAAACCCCTGTCTCTACTAAAGATACAAAAATTAGCTGGGCATGGTTGTGTAATCCCACTTACCTGGAAGGCTGAGGCAGGAGAATCGCTTGAACCTGGGAGGCAGAGGTTGCAGTAAGCCAAGATTATGCCATTGCACTCTAGCATGGGTGACAGAGCCAGGGTCTGTCTCAAAAAAAAAAAAAAAATTTAGATTATTATTCTCTTTTGCCTTATGGCATTTTTTTCTAAAATTTTTTCTTCATGTGTAAACATTTATTTCTCTTCGTCTACATACTTTGTTTATAGTGCCATCCTACAGATATTGGTTTTATCCCTTTATATGATTCATCTTTGAAAGACTTGAATTATCTTAAACCAGCTATTAGCAGGAGGTTCCTAGAACATGAGTGCCAAGGTTGTTGCCCAGGTTTCTCTGCTTAAAGGATTTCTCTTCAGTTTCTTTAAAATATAGCCCCTCTGGGGCTGCAGGAAGTGGGCAATAGAAAGCAGCTGTTTAAGAATGTACAGTTTCACCTGGGCGTGGTGGTTCATGGCTGTAATCCTAGCACTTTGGGAGGCCGAGGTGGGCGGATCACCTGAGGTCAGGAGTTCAAGACCAGCCTGGCCAACGTGGTGGAACCCTGTGTCTACTAAAAATACAAAAATTAGCCAGGCGTGGTGGTGAGCACCTGTAATCTCAGCTACTTGGGAGGCTGAGGCAGGGGAATAGCATGAACCTGGGAGATGGAGATTGCAGTGAGCTGAGATCACACCACTGCACTCTAGCCTGGGCAACAAAAGCAAGACTCCGTCTTAAAAAAAAAAGAAGGTATTTATTGAACGCCTATACATATCAGGCACTAGGAATATAACACACAAAAAAGATACTTAAAGATATGCTTAATTGAAAAATTAGAAATATATTTATAAAAATATTAACAGTGGTCATATTGTTTACCTTCTTATACATGTCTACATGTTTTGAACATAAAACCAACATACCTTTGAAATTAAGAAAAAATTATTAATTTTATATATAAAGAAAGCTGACTTCCAAAATCTGTTTCATCTTACATTTTTTTACTCCATCCTTTCTATTGCCTGTCCCTCTCAAAGGCTCGTTTATAGTGCTAAGACTTTATAAATACAATTATAAGTGAAGGACTTTCTAGCAAAAAGAAGATGGATAACACATTTTTATTATTGCTGCTTGCAAGTATTTCTATTAATTCAATTTATGAATTATCTGCAGTATTAAAACTTATGAAACTATAAATTTCTATTTTTAAGGCATGATTTTAAAAATAAAATTAATCTTCTTTACTTGATAATACTTTAACATTTCTCATCATTAAGGTAGTTTTTCTCTAAATCTGGGTTTGCAAACTTAGCTGCACAACAAAATTCCTTGAAGAGCTTTTAAAAATATCTTGTCTGGGCCAGGCACCATGGTTGGTGTCTATAATCTCAGCACTTTGGGAGGCTGAGGTGGATGGATCACCTGAGGTCCAGAGTCTGAGACCAGCCTGATCAACATGGAGAAACCCCTATCTCTACTAAAAATACAAAATTAGCCAGGCGTGGTGGCGCATGCCTGTAATCCCAGCTACTCAGGAGGCTGAGGCAGGAGAATTGCTTGAACCTGGGAGGGGGAGGTTGCTGTGAGCTGAGATCGCACCAGTGCACTCCAGCCTGGGCAACACGAGTGAAACTCCATCTCAAAAAAAAATATGTCTTGTCCCCCGGGCCTCACCTTTAGTTATTTTAAGTCAGTCATTCTGGAACCCATTTGGAAATCTATATGTCTAGGCATTCTTCTCAGATTTGAGTACTTAATAATTCCATTCTTTAGAAGTGATCCACCTTTCACCTATGAATAATATCATCAGTAACCTTAAGCAAATTGCAAGGTGAGTGTCTCTAAAAACTGATATAATTGAAGCTAAGTCGGTATTACAGAAACTTACAAAGTCATCTGTACCACTCTTTCTATATAGCTTACATTGTTCTAAAAAGTACTCAGCAAAATTATGAAGATATTCTAGCTTCACATTTATGAAAGTCTTATAAAGAAAAATCCTTCTTTCATATTCTTAGAACAGAACTAAGTAAGTAGAAACCAAAGTCTGTCTTTGATCATTAGCAAAGAAAATAGCCAAGAGCTAACATCTGTACTATTCTAAAAGCAAATTGTTTACTTTTTGGAATTTCTTATATTGTAAGAAAACTACATTCAACATGTAGTGTGAATCAAAGGCGTAAGAAAAATTTTAATCACTGAATTTTTAAAAAGGATCATTCTCAGCAAACTGACACAAGAACAGAAAATCAAACACCACATGTTCTCACTCATAGGTGGGTGTTGAACAATGAGAACACATGGACACAGAGAGGGAAGCGTCATACACTGGGGTCTGTTGTGGGGGCCAAGGGAGGGACAGCGGTGGGTGGGGAGGTTGGGGAGGGATAACATGAGGAGAAATGCCAGATGTAGGTGATGGGGGGATGGAAGCAGCAAACCACATTGCCATGTGTATATGCAACGATCTTGCATGATCTGCCCAGGTGCCCCAGAACCTAAAGTACAATACAATAAGTAAATAAATAAATAAAAATAAAAAGGATCAAATGATTACTTTTGTTTCGGTCATAAAATTCTGTGGGTTAAAATTAAAAGAAGCATATATGTATCTAGGAGAAATGTTTACATACAGAAATTTTCCCCAGGAAACCAAAATTTACTTTCTTGTATGCAAACATAATTTGTAATAGAGTTAAAACTATAAATTCTAATAGAAAATATACTGTATAAAATTGTGCATTGGTCATTTTATAAGGAAACAGTCATGAGGCCAGAATTTTTAATGGATTAGTAAAAGAAATGGTAACAGTGAAGCCATGTTTAGTTAATACTGAGTTGATTTTAAAAGGACTAGTGCAGCAGAGTCTGGAGGCAGACTTTATCAGCTGTCTGACACTAGACTACTTGTATTCTAGAATACTGAAAGCTTTGCAAAGTCTGGGATTAACAGAAGGTTTGAAGTACATGGAGAGAGATGAGAGTTATGTTTAAAAGAAAGCTGAGTGGGGGTAGAAAAGATTTCAGCCAAACATAGTGTCACTGTTAACAGTTTAAGAGAGCTATTTTTAAAAAAGAAGTAAGGAGCTGAAAATTGAACTTATCGGTAGTGGATATCATTCATTTGCAACTGCAGCAACTAAGAAAGTGACTTTTCTTCACTTTTTTGTTCTTTGTCAATTTACTTATTGTGCCACATAGAAACGAACAAACAAAAAAGTTAACAGACCAGAAATAGAATTTTACTTGGTGTTCTGGGAAAAATTTTAGGTTAGAGTTAAGTGTCCTAAGAGCTTGGATCAAATCTCCTATAAACATTCTATCTGAACTTAAGAAAATAACTATATTCCATGGGCATTAATGTAGTAATCAAATGTAGAAGCAGTATAGGGTTTCAAAGCCTGGATTTTGGAGCAAGTGGCGAGGATTGAATCTCAGCTATGCCACTTACGAGATGTATACTTTGCTAAAGTTACTTAATGTTTCTGTGCTTTGGTTTTCTCTTATGCAGGATGGGAATAGTAATAACACTTAGCTCATAGAGTGTTTGAGAGAGTTACATGATTTATTATCTGGTAGGTACTTAGAGGAATGCCTGAGACACAGTCATTGTTTTAGCAATACGATGAGAACTTTGGTCTAGAACTCAGTGGTTTTCAGATTATTTTAAGCTATGGGAACTTGGTTTAAATTAAATGCCACACAGATGTTTAAATAATAAAACAGATGGAATTAGAAATATTTTCACTGGAAAAGCAACAGTGGATTTGAGAATCATGCCTTCCATCTTTCCAAACCTTCCTAGGTGACCCCTTAGACAATATCAAGAAACCACAAAATGATGGGACACAGTCTTAAAACACTAATGAGCCCTTCCAAAGCTGCCATTGCTCATTTATCAGTGGGAAATCGTGGCTGCTAATAGAAATCTGACAACAGTGGTTTCAACATAAAGATCTATCCTTTCGTCTAGAAGCTGAGCAGTGGACAGCTAAGGCCTGTATGTCACTCTCCAAGGCCATTAGGAAACTATGCTCTGTCCTTCTGGAACTCCAGACAACATAGTCATGATCCAGACAGAAAATTTTAGAAAGGAGAAAAGGAAAAAAATAGCTTTTTAATAAGCTTCGCTCAATATCTTTTGTTAACTTCTCTGTTTATTCCTAGATACAGGGAGGCTAGGAAATGTAATCTTTTAGCTGGATGCTTTTCCACCTGGAATTAAGTAAGAATTCTGTTACTAATGAAAGAGAGAATGAATTATGCTAAGCCTTCACCTTTTACATATTAATTTTAAAATGCCATAGTGTTTTATGAGTAGAAGAGATGTTAAGGCTGCCTCTTAGATCAAAGAAACCGGGGAAAGAACAGTACATCAATCAAAATACGACTATTTTAATTGGCTTTTAATCACGCTTAATTCTTACATGGCTTCTGAAAAACTATATTAACTCCTCTGATAATTAAAATAATTTTCAATGAACATCTGCCAAATTAGTTTGAAAATATTTTCTTCTTGTACAGGGAAGTAAAAAAAAATGTTAAAGAGATGTCCATCTATAAAGTGAGAGTAATTTTTAGTTCTAAAATGGATAATGCATGACAGAAGCATAGCATGATGTCTAGCACATGTTAGGTTTACAATAGTTAATAATTCTCTATTTTCTAGAAATTCAAAACATTTTAGGGGAAAGGGTCTTCAGATGCCCTCAGAATTAGGTATTGAATAGGTAACTTCAGCAGTCTCATCTCTATATAAAATGTAGACTAGTAATACTACCATGGCAAAAGCTAATTAGTTACCAAAGGTTAAAGTTTTCAGGGAGTATATTTTAACCTAGTGTCAAGATAAACTTATGAAACTGCAAAGGAGAGGAAAATGCTTTTCACCTTCACACAATTCATTTCACCTAGCTCAGTTAATTATAAATTATTAGTTCTCTCATCCGTCATATTCTTTGAGGCCCTGCTATTTACAAGGCCACTACCACTTGTAGGACTTTATGAGAAATACAAATGAAATAGAAGTTGAAGAGTCTACCCTAAATAGTCTTGAAGCATGGCAAGCCAGAAAGCATTACATCAACAAATATTCACTTAACTTCTCCTGTTTGTCAAATCCCATACAAGAAACTGGGTACTAAATGTTAAATGAGACCCAAGGCTTGATATCAAGATCAGTCTAGTCACCGAATGTTATGCCCAGGACCACTGTACCCCTTACACAAATCACATTACTTTATTACTCAAAGCCCACCTTAAAACATTGTCTAGCAGATAGTTCTTCCTGTTTCATAGGTCTTCTGTTCTTATAAGTGCCTAAAGCCAACTCAAATTCTTTAGCCTGAAGAAACTTCCACTCCTCTGCAGAGCAGATCCTCAGAGAGTTTTCATGGGATAACTATTACAAGTGCCTGGAAGCAAAGGACTTTGCTGAATAAGGAAATTTCTCCTAGAGCACATAGGAAAATCAAATTCTGGAATTTGTAGCAATGTCAAATTGGGGGGAAAAAAGTCTGCCTAAACCTTGAAGAAAATCAACTATCAAAGTCAAACTCCAGTTTTGAAGTCAAAATTGGGTTTGTTTCGTTTGTTTGTTTGTTTTTAGATGGAGTCTTGCTCTGTCTCCCAGGATGGAGGTGTAGTGGTGCAAACAGCTCACTGCAACCTCTGCTTCACAGGTTCAAGCAATTCTCCCACCTCAGCCTCCTGAGTAGTTGGAATTACAGGTATGTGCCGCCACACCCGGCTGTTTTCTGTATCTTAGTAGAGACAGAGTTTTTACCTGTTGGCCAGGCTGGTCTCAAACTCCTGACCTCAGGTGATCTACACGTCTCAGCCTCCCAAACTGCTGGAATTACGGGTGTGAGCCACCACGCCCAGCCAAAATGAGATTTCACATGTTTGCCAAGCTCAGTTCTTCAAGATATGACATGGGAAACTTGTATGTGTATTAGTCTGAATTTAGCTTTTATTATCTGCTTTCTACAGAATCTTCTCTTTTTTTCCTTTATTTAGAATTTCTACTTTTGAGTCTTTGTAATGAGAACCAGCTGGAGGTGCCAGACTTAGTATGATCTCTATCTCAAGTTCCATACCAAATCTCAAAGCCTTCTCCTTCCCCACGTACAGTACCTTTAGGAGGCCTGGGAAATGTCTTTATGTCCTTCTTTGACTTTTCTTTCTTGTATTTTATACTTTAAAATCAATTGTTAAACTTATGATCTTAAAATCAATTATTGAATATCTGGTGATTTTTTAAATTTTTTTTGTTGTTGTTTTCTGTGGGCGGTACTAGGAGTAAGGATAGGATTTATGGCTGGGTAATAGGGAATCAACCTAGAAAAAAAAAGAGATGGCTCCTATCTCTCAATAAATAGATCATCCCCAATAAAATTTCTTGCTATTGCCTGTTGTCATACACTGGACAAATCTAAAGCCCTTCTAAGAGCTGCCTGGAGACAAACACTCATGGACTAAGATGTTAGCACTGCAGTTTTGAAATATACAAAATATTTAGAAAACTGAGGATATGTCAGAAATATTATTTTGTATTTTTATCCAGAAACAAAATGTCTAAGAGCCCAGAACTGGTTTTTATCAAAATTCTATTTTGAAATTCTATTCTCCTTTAGAGTTAGAAGAAAAAAACATAAATATAGGAGTATTTACATAAATTCTAGGAATATAAGAAGTGCCAAAGGAATGACCTAAAAGGAAGCCATTATTAATTCAATGATGAGTGCTGGAATTAAAACTCTCCATATAATACATGAGTTAAAGACATGATACTGTTAAATGAAAGTTGCAATATCATTACATAGGATTGAAATCAACTTTAAAGGGTAGATGATAAGGTGACTGAGAAAAGGAATATGAATACTTTAGTAACCAATTAAGTGTCATGTTTCAAAGAAAAAATATCATGTGTTTTATGAAATCAGGTATGCAGTGCAACAAAGTCTACGGATGCATGACAAAAGACAGTGTAAATAAATATATGGATAAGTATAAACCTTAAAATTTGCTTTATAAAAAGGTCTGGATTATGGTCCTCTTGAGTTAGTATCACATGTGTTTTTTTTAAATTAATTAATTTATTTATTATGTATTTATTTTTTAAATTGCATTTTAGGTTTTGGGGTACATGTGAAGAACATGTAAGATGGTTACCTAGGTACACACATGGCAGTGTGGTTTGTTGCCTTCCTCCCCATCAGCTATATCTGGCATTTCTCCCCATGTTATCCCTCCCCAACTCCCTGCCCCACTGTCTCTTACCTATTTCTCCGCACCAGACCCCAGTGTGTGATACTCCCCTCCCTGTGTCCATGTTTTCTCATTGTTCAACACCAGACTATGAGTGAGAACATACGGTGTTTGATTTTCTGTTCTTGTGTCAGTTTGCTGAGAATGATGGTTTCCAGGTTCATCCATGTCCCTGAAAAGCAGACAAACTCATTGTTTTTTATGGCTGCATAGTATTCCATGGTGTATATGTGCCACATTTTGCCTGTCCAGTCTATCATTAATGGGCATTTGGGTTGGTTCCAAGTCTTTGCTGCTGTAAACTGTGCCGCAGTGAACATTCCTGTGCATGTGTCCTTATAAATAGAATGATTTATAATCCTTTGAATATATACCCAGTAATGGGATTACTGGGTCAAATGGAATTTCTATTCCTAGATCGTTGAGGAATGGCCACACTGTCTTCCACAATGGTTGAACTAATTTGCACTCCCACCAACAGTGTAAAAGTGTTCCTATTTCTCCACATCCTCTCCAGCATCTGTTGTCTCCAGATTTTTAAATGATCACCATTCTAACTGGCATGAGATGGTATCTCAATGTAGTTTTGATTTGCATTTCTCTAATGACCAGTGATGATGAGCATTTTTTCATATGTTTGTTGGCTTCATCAGTATCTTCTTTTGAAAAGTGTCTGTTCATATCCTACAACCACTTTTGAATGGGCTTGTCTTTTTCCTGTAAATCTGTTTTAGTTCTTTGCAGAATCTGGATATTAGCCCTTTGTCAGATGGGTAGATTGCAAAATTTTTTCCCATTCTGTTGGTGGCCAATTCATTCTAATGACTGTTTCTTTTGCTGTGCAGAAGCTGTGGAGTTTGATGAGGTCCCATTTGTCTATTTTGGCTTTTGTTGCCAATGCTTTTGGTGTTTTAGTCATGAAGCCCTTGCCTATGCATATGTCCTGAATGCTTTTGCCTATATTTTTTTCTAGGGTTTTTATGGTGTTAGGTCTTATGTTTAAGTCTTTAATCCATCTGGAGTTAATTTTAGTGTAAGGTTTCAGGAGGGGGTCCAGTTTCTGCTTTCAGCACATGGCTATCCAGTTTTCCCAACACCATTTATTAAACAGGGAATCCTTTCCCCATTGCTTGTTTTTGTGAGGTTTGTCAAAGATCAGATGGTTGTAGATGTGTGGCATTGCCTCTGAGGCCTCTGTTCTGTTCCATTGGTGTATATCTCTGTTTTGGTACCAGTACCATGCTATTTTGATTACTGTAGCCTAGTAGTATAGTTTCAAGTCAGGTAGTGTGATGCCTCCAGCTTTGTTCTTTTTGCTTAGAATTGACTTAGCTATGCGGGCTCCCTTTTGGTTCCATATGAAGTTTAAGGTGGTTTTTTCCAGTTCTGTGAAGAAGGTCATTGGTAGCTTGATGGGGATAGCATTGAATCTGTAAATTACTTTGGGCAGTTTGGCCATTTTCATGATATTGATTCTTCCTAACCATGAGAATGGAATGTTTCTCCATGTGTTTGTGTCCTCTCTTATTTCCTTGAGCAGTGGTTTGTAGTTCTCCTTGAAGAGGTCCTTTACATTCTTTGTTAGTTGTATTCCTAGGTATTTTATTCTCTTTGTAGCAATTGTGAATGGCAGTTCTTTCTTGATTTGGCTCTCTTTAAGTCTGTTATTGGTGTTTAAGAATGCTTGTGATTTTTGCACATTAATTTTGTATCCTGAGACTTTGCTGAAGTCACTTATCGGTTTCAGGAGATTTTGGGCTGAGACAATGGGGTCTTCTAAATATACAATCATGTCGTCTGCAAATAGAGATAATTTGATTTCCTCCTTTCCTAATTTAATACCTTTATATCGTTTTCTTGCCTGATTGCTCTGGCCAGAGCTTCCAATACTATATTGAATAGGAGTAGTGAGAGAGGGCATCCCTGTCTAGTGCCAGATTTCAAAGGGAATGCTTCCAGTTTTTGCCTATTCAGTATGATATTGGCTGTGGGTTTGTCATAAATAGCTTTTATTATTTTGAGATGCATTCAGTCGATACCTAGTTTATTGAGTTTTTAGCATAAAAGGCTGCTGAATTTTGTCAAAGGGCTTTTCTGCGTCTATTGAGATAATCATGTGGTTTTTGTCTTTGGTTCTGTTTATGTGGTGAATTACATTTATAGACTTGTGTATGTTGAACCAGCCTTGCATCCCTGGGATGAAGCCTACTTGATCATGATGGATAAGCTTTTTGATGTGCTGTTGCAATCAGTTTGCCAGTATTTTGTTTAAGATTTTTTCATCTATATTCATCATGGATATTGGCCTGAAGTTTTCTTTTCTTGTTGAGTCTCTGCCGGGATTTGGTATCAGGGTGATGCTGGTCTCATGAAAACTCAGACCTGGACCAAGCAAACCTAATAGACATTTACAGAACTCTCCACCCCAAATCCACAGAATATACATTCTTCTCAGCACCACATCACATCTACTGTAAAATTGACGACATAATTGGAAGTAAATAACTCCTCAGCAAAGGCAAAAGAACAGAAGTCATAACAAGCAGTCTCTCAGACCACAGTGCAATCAAATTAGAACTCAGAATTCAGAAACTAACTCAGAACTGCATAACTTCATGGAAACTGAACAACTGGCTCTTGAATGTTGACTGGATAAACAATGAAATGAAGGCAGAAATAAAGATGTTCTTCAGAACCAACGAGAACGAAGACACAATTTACCAGAATCTCTGGGACACATTTAAAGCAGTGTCTAGAGGAAAATTTATAGCAATAAATCCCACATGAGAAGCAAGGAAAGATCTAAAATTGACACCCTATCATCAATATTGAAAGAGCTAGGGGAACAAGATGAAAAATACTCAAAAGCTAGCAGAAGACAAGAAATAACTAAGATCAGAGCAGAACTGAAGGAGATAGAGACACAAAAAACCCTTCAAAAAATCGATATATCCTGGAGCTGGCTTTTTTTAAAGATCAATAAAATAGACCACTAGCCAGATTAATAAAAAAGAAAAGAGAAAAGAATCAAATAGATGTAATAAAAAACCATAAAGAAGGTATCACCACAGATTCCACAGAAATACAAACCACCATCAGCGATTGCTACAAATAACTCTATGCACGTAAACCAGTAAACCTGGAAGAAATGGATACATTCCTGGACACTTACACCCTCCCAAGCCTAAACCAGGAAGAAGTCAAAACCCTGAATAACAAGGGCTGAAGTTAAGGCAGCAATTAATAGCCTACCAACCCAAAAAAGCCCAAGTCCAGATGGATTCACAGCCGAATTCTACCAGACATACAAAGAGGATCTGGTATCACTCCTTCTGAAACTATTCCAAACAATCCAAAAAGAAGGAATCCTTCCCAAATCATTTTATAAGACCAACATCATCCTAATACCAAAACCCAGAAAACTACTGATCTTGATATCAGTCAATTTTGTTTGGAATTCGACTGGACCTCTACTTACTTTATGAGCTCAGGGAAGGTAGTCTGTTCTCTGCTGAACTAAATGTTGCAATAATAACAACTATTGTCCAGAGTCATTGTTCCTACAAGCTTGGAAGTGCTTTGTAAAAGTACCCATGAACATCCTTTTCATATTCTAAATGAAAATCCACGTATTTCTTTTGATGAAGAAGAAGGAGGAGGAGAAGGAAAAGAAGGAAATTCTTAGTGATATAAGCATGCTAATTCACTTGTTAGTCTTCTAAAACAGGAAATCAATGGACATTATGTTCTTGGAATAGAAAACTATATTTCTTCCGTTTGTGACATAGAATCATTTTTCTTTTAGGAATGTATCCAGTATTAAGCCTACTGTGCTAATAAACCTTTGAAAAATTGTGAAAGCATATTTTAAATGTATCCAAAACACTTAAATATATGTCCAGCATTTTGGTACTAATTTTTCTAACATGGATAGTAGCTATGAAATGGTTAATTATGGCATAAATTTTTTCTATAATTCTGGTGGTATAATAATATGATTTTTATATTTAGGTGTGATTACCACACAAAGACTTTGGAATACTTTAAAGATAACATGTCAGCCAGGTGCAGTGGCTCACACCTGTAATCCCAGAACTTTGGGAGGCTGAGGCGGGCAGATCACCTGAGGTTGGGAATTCAAGACCAGCCTGACCAACATGGAGAAACCCCATCTCTACTAAAAATACAAAATTATCCAGGCATGGTGGTGCACACCTGTAATCCCAGCTACTCGGGAGACTGAGGCAGGACAATCTCTTGAACCTGGGAAGTGGAAGTTATGGTGAGCCAAGATCACACCATTGCACTCCAGCCTGGGCAACAAGAGTGAAACTCCGTCTAAAAAAAAAAAAAAAGATAATATGTCACCAAATATGTACTCACCATTTCTCTGGGGTATACAAAATATCTCTTTCCTCCTAATGATGGGAAATAATGCAAGTCTTATAAATTACTAAAATCAAGTAGAATGATAGCATTAAAGACGACAGTAGAAACTGTAACTTTCATTTTTCTTTATATATCTAAGAAAAAGATATATATATTTTTCTGATGTGATATATGTGAACTAGAGAAACATGTCAAAGGACTAGAAAATTATTAGAAGAGCATCAAAAAAGGAAACTACAGTCAACACCCAGGAAGAATTAGGTTTTAATCAAAATGTAACTGTCTTCTCTGAGCATTCTGTGAATTTTTAAATTTATAATCAGAACAGGAAAGCTGGGTTTTCAGTAAGTGAGATGACTCACAAGTTGAGAGATAGGTACATAGAGACATAATTTATTATTGTTTTAAAAGTAGATGAATTGAACTTAAAAATTCTTCTTTTATCAGTTTTACTGATTATGATACAAGTTTAATAAAATTGCATAGCTTCTGCCAAAAATGATGAAAATCATTTTGTAACTTACGCAAAATATATTGTAGTATGTACAAGTTGTTACAGGTCATACACACTGAATTGTAAACACGAATAGGAAAAGGATAGAAATACTCTTCTTTGATAAAGGCAATGGTAACAAGATCCTTAACAGCTAGAAGAAAAATCAAGGGTAATAAAAGTTCTTCAAAAGAGCAAAACAAACAAAAGTGCAACCTCATCATAAAAGCATGTTGAACCTTTGAGAAGGAAGAAAAACTTTGGCTTCAAATGAAAAGAAGGCATAATTCCTCAAGAATGGATCATAAGTACTTAAGCACAGGAGCCCTGGGCAACTTAGGTATACAGATGACTGATTAAATTCTAAGCCATATGGTATGAGTCTACAGGTCTGAAGCATTTTTTTTAAAACGGGAGGGAAATTTTATCATTTTCCAGTGATGCTTCTGTGAAATCCTCAAAGGTGGCATTAAGAATGAGGGGAAAATGGAAATGAAGCAGCTAAAAGAGAAAATATCAGGGAAGACGAATAAACATATATGGCAGTGTTGTATAGAAATAGCTTTGTGTGTCAGTAACAGGTGAGCTAAGTTTCTTTTATTATTATTATTATTATACTTTAAGTTCTGGAATACTTGTGCAGAATGTTACATGGGTATATTTCTGCCATGGTGGTTTGCTGCGCCCATCAACCTGTCATCTATATTAGGTGTTTCTCCTAATGCTATCCCTCCCGAAGTCCTCCACCCCACTAAAGGCCCCAGTGTGTGATGTTTCTCTCTGTGTCCATGTGTTCTCATTGTTCAACTCCCACTTATTAGTGAGAACATGCTGTGTTTGGTTTTCTGTTCTTGTGTTAGTTTTTTGAGAATGATGGTTTCCAGCTTCATCCATGTCCCTGAAAGGACATTTTATCATCCTTTTTTATAGCTGCATAGTATTTCATGGTGTATATGTATATGTGCCACATTTTCTTTATCCAATCTATCTCTGATGGGCATTTGGGTTGGTTCCAAGTCTTTGCTATTGTGACCAGTGTTGCAATAAACACATGTGTGCACCTGTCTTTATAATAGAATAATTTCTAATCCTTTGGGTATATACCCAGTAATGGGATTGCGGGATCAAATGGTATTTCTGGTTCTAGATCCTTGAAGAACTGCCACACTATATTCCACAATGGTTAAACTAACTTACAGTCCTGTCAATAGTGTAAAAGCCTTCCTATTTCTCCACATCCTCTCCAGCATCTGTTGTCTCCTGACTTTTTAATGATCACGATTCTAACTGGCAGGAGATGTTATCTCACTGTTGTTCTGATTTGCATTTCTCTAATGACCAGTGATGATGAGCTTTTTTTCATATATTTGTTGGCTGCATACATGTCTTCTTTTGAGAAGTGTCTGTTCATATCCTTTACCCACTTTTTGATGAGGGTTGTATGTTTTTTTCTCATAAATCTGTTTAAGTTCTTTGTAGATTCTGGATATTAGCCCTTTGTCAGATGGGTAGATTTAAAAAATTTTCTTCCACTCTTTAGATTGCCTGTTCACTCTGATGATAGTTTCTTTTGCTGTGCAGAAGCTCTTTCGTTTAATTAGATCCCATTTGTCAATTTTCATTTTTGTTGCCATTGGCTTTGGTGTTTTAGTCATGAAGGCTTTGCCCATGCCTATGTCCTGAATGGTATTCCCCAGGTTTTCTTCTGGGGTTTTTAAGGTGTTAGGTTTTACATCAAGTAAGCTAAGTTTCAACAAACACTTTCCAGAAAAAAAAGCATCCCTGAGATTAAAGTTACAGTGATTTGAAGGGAGGTAAGCTTAAGACTTTTAATATTCATTGTTAGAACAAATGTTAAAGGCCTTGCATGAATTCACATGGTACGGCTCTGACTTTTATCAAATAGACAATTCAAAGTTCTCTGTAGTCTAAAAATTGAAGATAAATAACAAGTATTTGCAGTTTTAACCCTCAAGATTCCTGGTAGCAAAGCACAATAGGGGTGATAACAGACAAATTCAATGAACAAACAGTTTACAAGGCATAGGCAAGCTTAAAAAAAAGAAAAAAAAGATAATCTCAGGGCTAGAAACCAAAAAGAGGCAATGCTTAGAGAGAGAAAGGAATGACTAATTAGCAAGACACGTACTTGTCAGGGAGAAGCTCATGTTAGCAGCTATGGCCTTTGATACAGGAACAAAGCCAAAGGCAGAACCACACTGAAGCAAAGATGGATGGAAGTAGGAAGGGGGATATACACCAGGGCCTCTTCATCTTCCCATTCTGTGGTTTCCTGCCATTTCCTCCTATAGACTGAACCCAGTGGAAAACAGAGGGAAATGGGGCCCATTGTTTCGTTCTTTGGAAGGCACCCTCCCAGTGCACAGAACAGGGTGAGAACAAAAGTATAAGGTGGAAGAGTCAAATAGAGAACATCTAGTACAACCTCTGCCCATTTGAAACATTCTCAGAGTTGCTTCAGTAGTTTTCTGAAAGTCAAGAGAACATTTGGGCAAAAACAAGATCTATTTATTCTAAAATTTATTTTGTGCCTTGTTCATAATTAACTGATATAAGAATTTAACTGGCATTGTACAACTGTAGAGTGGTAAGTACATTAAAATATGGGGTGTTGAATACTCCAAGGATAAAAAAGATGATTAAAAAGAATGAGGAGTTTACATTATGGACTGACACCTTTGTTTCTGTACTATAATCAAAACAATGACATAAAATGCAAATCTAGGTGTGAGAATGAATTACACTAGCATAGAACGGGCAACAGAGAACATTAACAAGTGGCACCCTTAAATCTGAGTTAATAGAGAACACTGCAATGATCCCAATGTTGACAAGAAACAGACAGTAACAAAAACTCTGAGACTATTTTATATTCAATTTAGCAAGATTTAGTATTTGCAGAGTGACAAAGCATTGAAGTTAGTCTCCATGAAAGAAATATCTAAACACCGAGCTGCACAGAACAGTCAAGAAATTACTAAAGGTGAATTCAGGACATTAAAAGAATCAGGGCATTTAACACAAAGACATTTATAAATATGTAGTTTTTAGGTTTGTGAGTAAATGTTCTTATATTCAAAATACACCTGGAAATAAACACTAAACAATGGAAGACACACAAAGGAAGACACTGGCATAAAGACCAGTTTGGGTTCACAAATTAAATTTTAGTCATAATTTAGAGGACACAACATAGCCAGGCTCCTAATTAATTTAAGATAGAATACAGATAAATTGAGCATATTCTTCAATGTTCTGGCCTGATACTTAGTTGTATAAATTTCTGCTGAGGACTATGTGACAGATTGTGTTCCAGAAGCTAGAGGCAGAGATAAATAAACCATGGTTACTGCCCTCAAGGAGGCTGTAGGGCTAGTGGGGGAAAGGGATGCCTTAATCCTTTTCTCTAAAATGTTCAATTGAAAGAGGCTGTGATGAGATGGAAAAAGCATGAAAAATGGCCAGGGCTGAGAATCATGGATGCCCAAATCGCACTCTGCCACAGCCACCTTTCTCGAGTTTTCTGCGGGAGATTTATGTTCAAGAGAAAAACATCTGAAAAGGAAAAACCTTGAAACCTTTGGCAAACAAACTCCAGCAGAGTCTACATACTAGACACACTCTCCCATGATTCCATGGGAGAGAACGACACTGATGGTCTCATGAACAAACTCCCTTTCTCCTCATCTTGACATTGCTAGTATGCACCATAACTGGAAAAAAAAAAAAAATTTCTGTTGTCTATCGCTGTGTAACCAACCACTCCAAAACCTAATGGATTAAAACACCACTGTTTATTTCGTTTTCTTTGTAATTCTGCAGGTTAATGAGGCTGCATTCTTCTCCTCCACTTACTAGCTGGAGCTGCAGCCATCCAAAGGCTCAACTAGGCTAAAACATCCAAAATGCGTCACTCACATGGCTGGTAGTCCATGCTAGCTATTGGCTGGGAGCTCAACTATGACGGTTATCAGGAACACCTGCATGTGTCCTGTACCTTCTCCACTGGGGCACTGCTCAGGCTGTCAGCTGTTGTCTGAAAAAGCATCCCAACAACAAACATTTAAAGGGAAGGATGCAGAAGCTGCCAGTGCTCTAAACTTCTCAGCCTAGAACAGGCACAGTGTTACTTCCACCTCATTCTGTTGGTTAAAGAGTTATAGGGCTGACCCAAAATCAAGAGAAAGGAAAATAAGCTAAAATAGAATTATCATCCATCTTTCATTCGCTCCAATCCTTGAACACAAAATATTTGTATCAGCAGTCCCAAGAATGAAGTGGGGGGATGATGATGGGGTGGTACTGAGAGTAGCCTCAAGTTCTTTCTAGAGGCTGGCATCTTTTATATAGGGAATTTGAGTGGCAGTTGGGCAGTGTTATTATAATTGGCCAATAATGTCAACCTGTCAGAGGCTAGGGGACAGTTGTTTAGTTGCTGACTGACTAAATTAAATCAGAATTTGCAAGTAGAAGAAAATAGGAGAATTTTTTAAAAAGTCAAGTGAAATGAATGCTCAAAATGAAATAAGTTTGGGAAAGTAAGTCGGGAACTTGGTTCTAGGTCTGACCTTCCTGACTCTGGGAAGGTCCAACTTTTTCCCTAAAGTGAATTTCAATTAAGATTAAACTAAAATTCTGGGGAATTAATATAGCATTTAGCAAAATAGCTTTTTGCAGAATCTGAAACTGAACTATGCAATATGAATAAGGTTAATTCAATGTCTTGTCATTTGAATTGTTGTTCCTGTGTGTTTCCATGTTCTCTCCCTCCCTTCAACCACTTAAAGTTACTTTTTATTTTAAAACCAACAGTGATACACTACAACATTTCTTAAACTAATTGGAAGCATAGTCTGTCCAATCAGTGGGAACTCTAGCCAACATTCTCTTACAGAATGTGAAGGAATAGAGACTGAAAGAAGTTGAGGTGACTGAAAGAAGTTGAGGTGACTGAAAGAAGTTGAGGTAACTTCAAGCCAAATGTGTTTATTTCTATTTGAACTCATTTACTTTTCAAAATTAAGCCAAGTTAAAACACAAAAATAATCCTTACTGTTTCAAACTTATTTAAGTGTTCATATATATTGCATTGCATCAATCAGTTTTAAACACGTTTTTTAAAATTTGCTGCCTTTAAATGTATTTATATTTTATTTGTCAGAGATTTTCTTGGGGAACAAGCTTTCAAGTTTATAATGGAAGTTAACAAGAAGATCAACTTTCATCAGTAGAGAATTGCTTTTATAGGCAATATTTATTTCACAAAGAGAGGTTCAGTATTCTCTAGCTGACAGTTCATAGCTCGTAGCTGTTCTTTGGGACTACTTTTCTGCTATTACCTTAATATCAAAATATTTGAGATTAGTTTATTTCGTAGGGGGAAAAAAGAGAGACTGTAAAACAAATAATTTCTAATGGCTGAAACAGGAGTAGTTAGGCAAAGTTCCAGAGAGCAGCCAAGGCTATAACTACTCAGCTTCTACTGACATCAACGTGAGTAATGAAACTAAATCCTCTGGAGATACTTTGAAATTTTAGCCTTCAGTATCTTTGGAAATGTTTCACAGTGAAATTACATTTCCAATTCCACAGCCAATAGTCATTCTAACCATCTCCGTCCCATCCTCCCAAACATACAATAGTATCTAACTCTGGTCATTTGCAGTGATGACTTCAGTTTATATAAACTGTGCATAGAGAAGGGTAAGGCGAGCAGCCATTTCTGATTTTCTCATTTAAAACAGTGCTGCAACAGTGCTTTCTTTCCTTTGGCCAAGTGACAAAGGAACTCTGCATAGTCTTCATCAAGTATTCTAAGCTCCACCCAAAGAATCTTCAAAAAAGGATTATTGGTAAACACTATAGGAATAGGTCAATTCTTAAAATGGAATATGTGAACTTCACTCTAATGGACAGGAGAAAGAAATAGAAGGGATAGGAGAGAGAGCACATGAATGAGGTCTCTCTCTCCTGTCCCTCTTTATATTGCTTTTAACCTTTTTTCAAAAGAGCCTAAACCACATCTATCATAAAAGAATAGGTGCTGTCTGTTTATTCAACTTCATAGGTCTCTTTTTCACTCATCTAATGGAGATGTATTTGGAGTACTAACCCTGTATGGTGATTAGGAGTATTAACAAATGTGAAGTGCTGAGAAGTGTGCCCAGCAGATAGCAAATGTTCAGTCCATGCTATCTGTATTTATAAATCCTTACACAGGATTTGGTTTGATATGCCACATAGTCTATGCCTGGGCCTCTTCTGAACT
>PVKV010031209.1:0-21292 GCA_004027835.1 Alouatta palliata | reverse complement strand
TCTCATCTAACCTTTTCTCTAGGTTCTTAGTTTCTTTGCATTGGGTTGGAACATGTTCTTTCAGCTCTGAGAAGTTTGTTATTAACCACCTTCTGAAGCCTGTTTCTGTCAATTCATCAGATTCATTCTCCATCCACCTCTGATCCCTAGCTGGTGAGGAGTTGTGATCCCTTGGAGGAGGAGAGGCGTTCTGGTTTTTTGGTGTTTTCATCCTTTTTGCACTGGTTTCTTCCCATCTTAGTGGCTTTATCTACCTGTGGTCTTTGTACTTGGTGACTTTCGGATGGCGTCTCTGAGCGGACGTCCTTTTTGTTGATGTTGTAGCTATTTCTTTTTGTTTCTTAGTTTTTCTTCTAGCAGATTCCTCTGCTGCAGGACTGCTGGAGGTCCACTCCAGACCTTGCTTGCCTGGGGATCACTCATGGGGGCTGTAGAACAGTAAGGGTAGCTGCCGGTTTCTTCTTCTGTTATCTTTGTCCCAGAAGGTACCTGCCAGATGTCGGCCAGAGCTCTCCTTTATGAGATGTCTCTTTGGGTATACTGGGGCCTGGGAGCTGCTTGAGGAGACAGTCTGTCCTTTATAGAAGCTCAAGTGCTGTGCTGGGAGCTCCATTGTTCCATGCAGAGCTGCTGGGCAGGTATGTTTAAGTCTGCTGCAGCGGAACTCATAACTGCCTTTTTTTTCCCAAGTGCTCTGTCCTGGGAAGATGGGGCTTCATTTATAAGTTCCTCACATGCTGCTGCCTTTTTTCAGAGATACCCTGCCCAGTGAGGAGGTAACCTTGTCACAGTCTGCCAGCAGAGGCGTTGTTGAGCTGCCACAGGCTCTGCCCAGCTGCTGTGTGGACTTCCTTGTGGTTTTGTTTATAGAGCTATAGTTAGAACTGCCTCAGTAATGGTGGACTGCCTTAGTAATGGTGGATTGCCTCAGTAATGGCAGACTGCCTCAGTAATGGCGGACTGCCTTAGTCGTGGTGGACTGTCTCGGTAATGGCGGATGCCCTTCCCCCACACAGCTGGACCATCCCACGTCTAACTGTGCTTGCTGTGAAATTCTTAATCCAGAGCATTTCAGATTGCTTGTCTTTGTGGGAGTGAGACCTGCTGAGCCAGATCACCTGGCTCCCTATTTCAGCCCCCTTTTTTTCAGTTGAACAGGCGACTCTGTCTCCCAGGTGTTCCAGGTGGCAGTTGAAAAGGCTGCCCAGATTTGTTTAAGTTTTTGTGTGGAGACCCACTGCTCTGGCTGAAACAGCCATGCTGGAGACTCGTGGCGCTTTTCAGCCTGGGAATCTCCTGGTCTATGGGCAGTAAAAACTCATTTGGAAATGTGGTGATCACTCACCCTCTGCGTTCTTGCTGGGAACTGCACTCCAGAGCTGTTCCTATTTGGCCATCTTCAGTATTCTCTAGTATAGATATTCTTTAGACATTTTCTTTGCAATTACCACAGGATTATGTTTAATATCCTAAAATTATAGCAATCTAATTTGAATTGGCATCAACTTAGCTTCAATAACATAGAAAACTCCGGTTCTATACAGCTGTAGCCCCTCACCACCACTGTTAAATTATGTCACTCATAAAGTTATTTTTATAAATTATGGGCTCAATGTCATAGATTTATACATTTAATGTATTTTTCTTTTAAATTTTGTTGAAAGTTAAAATTGAAGTTACAAACCAAAAATAATTTAATATTGTATTTTATATCTGCCCATTTATTTACCGTAATTAAATGTTTTTTTTATATGTTTCCAAGTTATACTCTCTAGTGTTCTTTCATTTCAACCTGAAGGACTTCCTTTAGCATTTATTATAGAACAGGTCTAGCAATGATAAACTCTCTTAGCCTTTGTTGATTAATTTCTCCCTCAGTTTTGAAGGATTGTTTAGTCAGATATAGATGATTATTTTTCTTACAGTACTTTAAATATATCATCACACTGTCTCAAAATCACCATGTTTTTTGTTGCAAAAGCAGCTCTTAAACTCATTGAGAGGCCCTTTAATGGGATGAGATATTTGAATACAACAAGACTGGATCTTTTTGACTTTTTCCTGCTAGAAGTTTATTAGGCTTCTTAGATTTGTATATTCATGTTCCTTATCAAATTTAGAAAGGTTTTAAATATAGATTACATAATATATCCATATATATAAAATATTTATTATCTCTTCTTTCTTCCATTTTTGCTCTCTTCTTCTGGTGCTCCTATAATGTTTGCATTCATTCACTTGATAGGGTCTCACAGCTCCCTTAGACTATTTTTACTTTTCTTTATTCTTTTATATTCTGTTTCTCAGGTTCAATAATTTCAATTGTTGTCTGTTGATCACATAATCATTTTGTACTTAGAACACTGTATTTGCAATACAAAGAAAACAATTAGTATTTACAAGGAGTATTCTTGGTAAATTACATTTTTTAATAACAATGCCAAATAATATTGAAAGTAATGCATACGTTTATCCCATCTTAAAGACTTGCAAGACATATAAACTCATTATAAATTATAAGAAGCCCTATAGTAGTAATTAAAGTTAGCATTTACACATTTATTTACTTTCAGAATTTTGTCCCTTTCTTCTCATTTCTCAATGTCTATTTAGAATTTCTTGAAACAAAACAAGACTAATTCAGTAATAATCCAACCCCAAACATCTTATAAAGAGGTTAAAAAAAAAGAGCCTAGATAGTTTTCTTCTAGAGTAAGTCAAGTTATATTCAGAAAAAAAGAACAAAGATTTAATAATTTAAATATTGTACTTCCTCACTGCTCGTTTCTTTCTCTATGTGAAATTTTACATTTTGGCCAAGAAGGAAGTTTCATTACAGCCATTGCACCAATACTGACATCTGGTGGTTTCATACTCTTAAGTAGCAGGTCTGACCCAGCTAAACTCCCAATGGGAGATGTTGGGCATGAAGGTGGATGGATGATTAATTGGGGTCACCTAGAGGCTGTGCTTGCCATATGCATTTTCTTCTTAGCCTCCACATACAAAATCTGTGGATGTAATAGCAGAAGAGCCATTCTTTATATTTTTTATTCTCACCTGGTGGTTTACTCTGTGATCTCACCCTTGTCACCCATGGGATGAATTATCCAGACTAACTAATTTCACAGCCAGTAAATTACAGACATAGCCATCAAATCTCCGTCTCATTAGGGAAGGTTAATTTAAGTAGACAATCAACAAAAATACAGGGGAAAAATCCAGCTTGAATAGAAAAGGTCTCTACATCTAGGGTACACAATGAATTCACAACCTCAACATCTGCCATCACCAGAGAAAACACTTTAAAAAAAAAGAAAGAAAGAAAAGACAATTGACTCATTGTGATTTCCTCTGATGAATGGTGAATTTCCAATTAGCATTTTAACTACTCAATCCAGATTTTCAGCTGTCTTCAAGATAACAACAAAACTCAACAGCAGTTTTTATATTAGTTCTGAGAAGGAAACTTGGCCCCTGACTTTGGAGCACCATCACTAAGTTTATTCTATCTCTCTCCACATAAGCTACCTGATCAAGTGTTCAATGAAAGCTTTAATCATTTTATTAACTTGCTGCAGCACTATTTTGTTTGAGTGTTCCAGAAAACACCATCTACTCTCTTACTTACCATATGACATTGGGCAAGAGTCTAGAAATATTTGGGTCCACAATTAATAATATGAAACAATAAAAATGTTGGGGAAATATTGAATTGTCAACTGGCAACCTTCCATTGAGGTTTCCATGATGTCTTCAGTCTGTTTCTTGATATCAGACTATAGACTTTCCAATAGTATAAACATTCAAATGTCTTTTGGCTCACCTTATTGCCTTTGCCTTTATAATCTGAACAATTAAAAAAAGATGAGTTTTATTCATTCTCTGAAGGCCTCAGTAAACAAAAATTCCATGGACACTCACAGAACTGATTCCAGTTCTACATAACTACCATCCATTTCTTCATCTTTCTAAAGCATTCTTTGTTTGATTTTAATGAGTAAAAGATGTTAAAATTACTGAACTGGAAAAGACGATTATATTGTATGCTGGTCATACCAAAAATGAAGAATAATTTCAGTTCATATACTCATGAGAGCATACCTGGGAGAGAGTATTTAGATTGAAAAAGGTTTGTGAAGTTTTCTTCACAAACAATAACTGGTGATAATTAGCTCTGGGCAAGATTGATTAAGAAAGAAAAATCAAGGATAATAGCTAAGTTTAATAATATAAACATATATTTTAGCAAGCAAAAGATAGAGGGGAAATTTGACTTAATTTCCTCACAAGTAGAACTATCATCTTTGAATGACAATATTCAGGACAATCTGCCTGCTTATCAGCCAGGGAAGTTAAACAGAGTATTTCTACACTGGACAGGAGGTTAGAGTAGACAGTTTTTGACATTTTTTCTCTCTCTAAAATATTGTGATTTCTAATTATGCTGCAATTAAAAATGATTTTACAAATCTCTATTTATTGACATGGAAGGATGCCCATGACATATTGCTTTGTAAAAAATATAACAGATTTTAGAACAGTATGTTCAGTATTATTCCATTTATATAAAATCTTGTACATATTTCCATATATATTTGTAGAGAAATGCTTAACGGAATGATTACCCAAACATTAACTGGTTTTCTCTGGAGGAAGGACATAATGGTTATTTCCTTCTCTTTATATTTACATGTCTTGAATATATGTAATAAACATATATTAATTGTTTTAAAGACAAATTTGTTCTTAAATCAAAGAAAAATGTATTAGTTAACTGAAATTTCTTGACATTTCTGGATTAGAACAAACTATTAATGACTGTAATTGATTCAGAATCAAGGTAACATGATAGCCTATCCATTACTGTCCATATGGCTTTGGGAAAATAATTTTTTTACCTCTCTGAGTCTCAGTTTTCTTTTTTGTAAAATGATGAATAAACACTACCAAGTAGTCTTATGGTGAGGATTGATTAAAGTAAAACATAAAATGACCTCAATTAGTTCAAGTACATGTAGGCACTTAACAAATATGAAGTGCTTCATGATTGATAAGTGTTTCCTTGTTTCATAAATGTTAAGTAGTTTTGTTTTATTAACAATAATGTTATTTTCAGATTCATTCAAAAATATTTACTAAGCCTCTCAGCAGAATTGGTGTTTACAACAATGAAGAAATCTGTTTTTTAGTTTACAAATGATTTTTATTCAGGTGCTAGGAGCTTCTTTTTAATATATCCCTGCAAGTAAGTTCTTGGTTCATTAACCAGTGGACAATCCTGCTCATATTAATTTTCTTTTCTCAAAGACTTAAACTACAGATACCCCATTCCCCATTCCCAGCATGCAAATTTGTTATGAAAAGGCAGAGGCAGAGGCATAATTATGTCCTTTGCATGTCCTTGAGGCCTCAAACTGAGGCCTCTGTCACCTGCAGGTGTTGTGATTGTGTGCATGTGTGTGTGTGTGTGAGAGAGAGTGTGTGTGTGTGTGTGTGTGAATGACAAACATTAGCCATAATTAAATGACATCCTGAAGACATAAATTACAGCTAGAGAAAAGCGGGGCCTGCTAAGACTTTGCATCAAATTTTGTCAATAGTGTCTCTTTTCTTTCACCTTCTTGAACATGGTGTCTTTTCTTCCACTTGGCCTCTCAAATTTTATCATCACTTTTGCTCATAATAAGAATTTTGAATAGGCAGCAAGTGGAGCCTTTTGCTTCTACTCTCTCTTAACAGGGTGGGAACACAGTAAATTTTATTACACCATAAATTAAAGGCGGTAAAGGAAATGCACTTTATATATCTGTGACATACAAAACACACACACATCCACACAATCACAGTAGTCCTTACAGTGTAGTTCCCCATTGCACACCTGCCACTTTGGATATTGGGTTATGATATGTAAGAAGTATTTACTGTCAGATGCAACTCTGAGATAGAACAGCAAAGTACAGGGCCCATTGGAGTATGCCTCGGCACAGAGATGGGTTCTCAAGGCAGATAAGGGCCAGGTTTCTCATGGCACTACCCCATGGTGTAGAGGGAACTCTCCAAATGGAACAGATGGGAGATCAGAGTCTGTTGGTTAATGAACCAAAACATGGGCTAATATTTCCTATTTCCTGTGTGAGAGCAACGTTCCCTTCAAGAAAGACGTTGAAATCTAGACTTAACTTTAGAGTGGCACTACTTAGCAGATACAGGGTATGTCAGACCCCAAGATTTTATTTTCTGCCTAGCCTCAAGGCATAAGGATAGCTTTTTCTGATGTAGTTTCAAGTACTTTATATGGATTTTGAGGGGTTCTTTCATTTATACATCAGTGTGTCC
This sequence comes from Alouatta palliata, assembly GCA_004027835.1. Lineage (NCBI taxonomy): Eukaryota > Metazoa > Chordata > Mammalia > Primates > Atelidae > Alouatta > Alouatta palliata. The sequence continues at coordinate 14,953 of PVKV010031209.1, read as the reverse complement.
TTATTTGTGGTCTGTGTGTCTGGTAGTGATTCAGGCCTGGAAATTCAGAGACAAATAAGACAAATTTCTGTCCTCAGAAAGCTTGTATCTCTGTGAAGAAGACAAGTCTTTCATCATCATGCAATATAGTTCTATATTATACTACATACATAGTATATATATATATATACCACAACTACTAGTGTTTCTGCTGTGTAGGATGAAATGGAAAAATAGATAGAAGCAATCTTAATTTTACCCAGGAGAATTAGAGAATTTTACCAACAAAAATATTATACTTAAGTTGACTTTTAAAGAGATATTAAAATTCCCCTGGTGGATAAGAAGATATTCCATGGAGAGGAAACAGAGCATTCAAAATATCAGAGATAACATAAAATTTGGGGAAAACCACATAATTGGTTTAGTATGATTATGACAGAAAAATGATAAAGAAGTTACCTTGAAGAAAAATGTGAGGCAGAGTCTCCCCACAACAATCAATTTATGCTTCTGAAAACTGGCCACGAGAGATGGAACTGGGTGAAGACTAACTTTCTGCAAAGACAGCAACACTTTGTTGAAATCATAGTTCTAATTTTCTGTGACATTGGATAAACTGTTTAACCTCTAAGTCTCAGTTTTCTTACTTATTAAATGGTGATGATATCATCAATCTCAAAGGATTTTTATGATTAAATGAGATAGCCTGTCTATACATCTAATCCATTCAGAACATAAATAGAAATCCATCAAATATCTGCTAAAACTGCATGTTAAACTTGAGCTCTTTGCTTCAACTCCGTGAAACCATCTACTTACTGTTCCATTATTCTTAAAAATGGAATAAAAATACATCAAGACCACTGGTGTAATTATTTAGCTTTTCCCTACATAGTCAAAATTTTGTGCAAAGATTATATATAAGTGTTTTGGAAGAAGGGAAAAGAAGGATAAGAAGTACTGAACATTTTGGCACCTTATATAAATTAAGCTCTTTACCTACATTTCCCATTGGTTCTTCATAACCCTGTGGAATAGCTGGTATTAATTTCACTATATTTATTTATTCATATAAAAACTTTGGAGTTTTTCTTGTTTCATCTCTTTTTCTCCAAACTTCATTAAATACATCAGCATATCCCCTGGCACTGTCTTTATTTTTCTCATTTGTTTTAAAATTTTTTAAATTATGGTAGAATATGGATGTAAAATTTACCATGTTTATCATTTTTAAAGGTACAATTCAGTGGTGTTCAATGAATTTGTATTTATTTTCTTTCATTTCTCAGATCTTCTACCCTTTCTGTCCCCTGGTAATTATGAACCTACCCGTTAGCTTCATGAGATTGGCTTTTTTATATTCCACATGTGAATGAGAACATGTGATATTTGTCTTTTTGTGCTTGGCTTATTTTACAATACTTCACATAATGACCTTCAGGTCCATTCATGTTGCTGAAAATGACAGGATTTCATCTGTTTTTATGACAATAATATTCTGTTTTGTTTACATACCACATTTTCTTCACCTATTCATTTGTTGATGAGCACTTAGGTTGATTCTATATTTTGGGTATTGCAAATAGTGCTGTAATAAACATGGAAGTGTATGTTGAGGAGATATCTGGCACCTTCTTTGAAATAACCCAGATTCCATCCCCTTCTCACCATCTACCCTCCTTCAAACATGACCTAAGTCACCATCATTTCTCCTTAAAATAACAACTAGTTTGTATGCTCCTAGTTTGCCTTTTTTCAGGCCATTTTCCATTAAAAACATTAGGTTCTGTGAATATATGTCAGATTGTGACATTTCTATTACTGTCTTACTCACAGTAAAAAGCACTATTTACCATAACCTCTAAGACTCTGTCCTACTGTCCTTCCCATCAGTGTTTCAGTTAAGGCCACACTGGCCCTCTTGCTCTTCCTCTAAGAGAATAGACAAGTTCCTGCCTCCTAAAGACAAGTTCTTGCCTCAAAAAGAAAAAATGACAGCTTAATGGTACAAAAACATAAAGCTTTCCCATTAAAAGCAGGTAAAAGGCAAGAATGTCTCTTATTATTACTGCTTTTGATCATTGTACTACAAGTCTTAGCTAATGCAGTAAGACAAGAAAATAAAATAGAAGGACTACACATTGGGAAGAAATAAATAAGCTATCTTTGTTCACAGATAAAATGATCATCTGTGTGGAAAATCTGAAAGTATATTTAAAACTGGAATTAATAAGCAATTGTACCATAGTTTTAGAATACAAGGTGAATATACAAAAGAAAATAACTTTTCTATATACTAACAATAAACAAGTGAAATCTGATATTTAAAACACAATAAAGTTTACATTAGAACTCCCAAAAATGAAATGAATATTTAGGTATAAATCTAACAAAATATAGAGATTTATGTAAGGAAAACTGCAAAATATCAAAAAAGGACTAAATTAAAGATATTCCATGTTCATGAATAGGAAGACAATATTGTCAATGTGACAGTCTGTCCAATTAGATCTAAGATTCAATACAATCCCATTCTAGCAAGTTGGATATTGACAAATTGATTCTAACATTTATATATAGAAAAGTAAACAAACAAACAACCAAAACAAAACCAGAAAACAGAATGTCCAACTCAATACTGAAAAAGAAGAACAAAGTTGAAGGATTGACACTATCCTACTTTAAGACATTCTACAAAGCTAAGTAGTAAAGAGAGTGTGGTATTGGCAAAAGTATTCCAGTAAATTAATTGAATAGAATTAGAAGCTCATAAATAGAGTCACATAAATGCAGTCCCCTGATTTTTGACAAAGGAACAAGTCAGTGTAATGTAGCAAAAATAGTGTTCAGCAAATGGTCTTCGAACACCTGGACATCCACAAGCAAATTAAATTGAATTTAGGTACAGACCTTTCCTTACACTCTTCAGAAAAAATAACTTAAATTGGACCATAGACCTAAATTACAAAACTATAAAACACCTAGAATATAATAGAAGAAAAACTAGATGACCTTGGTTATGGCACTGACTTTTTACAAATACAACATCCAAGACATAATCCAGGAAAGAAATTACTAACAGCAGGACTTCATTAAAATTAAACATTTCTGCTTCACAAGGATTCTGAAGACAATTTCAAGAGAATGAGAGGACAGATGAGCCACAGACTAGGAGAAAATACTTGCAAAAGACACATCCAATAAACAGCTGGTATTTAAAATATACAAATAACTTTTAAAATGCAACAGTGACAAAATAAACATCTCAATTACAAAATGGGCAAAAGACCTAAACAGACACCTCACCAAAGAAAATATATGTAAAATAATTAAGCCTCTGAAGAGACGTTCAACGTCATAGGTCATTAGGGAGTTGCCCATTTAAAAATAAAACAATGAGAAAGCACTACCCATCCATTAGAATAGCTGAAATCCAAAACAGTGACATCAGATGTTGGTGAGGAAGTGGAGCAACAGGAACTTTCATTCATTTCTGGTGGAAATGAAAACTGATACAACCACTTTGGAAGATAGTTTGGCAATTTTTTATAAAACTAAACACACTATTAACATGTGATTCAGCAATTATACTCCTTAGTGTTTACCCACAGGAGGCAAAAACTTTTGCTCACACAGATATCTAGACACAAATGTTTATAGTAGCTTTATTCATAATTGCCAAAACTTGGAAGCAACAAGACATCCTTTAGAAGATGAAGACATGAATAAACTATAGTATATCCAGATAATATATTATTCAGCACTAAAACCAGTTGAGCTATCAAGCTATGAAAAGGCACAGAGGAAATTTAAGTGTGTATTATCACGTGAAAGAATCCAATCTTATAAAGGCTTAATACTATTTGATTTTCAACTATATGATACTCTGGAAAAAACAAAACCATGGAGACAGTAGAAAGATTAGTGATTGCTAAGGGATGGGGGAAGGGAGGGATGAATAGTCAGAGCATAGAGGATTTGGGGCCATGTAAAATTATTATTTAATATGCTGTAATAGTAGATTCATGTTATACACTAATACACATGAAATGTAAAACACCAATAATGAATGAACATTATTGTAAACTACAGGCTTTGGTTGATAAGTTCATCAATTGTAACAAATGTGCTACTCTGGAGCAGAACATTGATAGTGGGGTAGGCTGTACATGTGTGGAGACAGGAGGTAAATAGGGGAACTATCTATACTTTATGCTTAATTTTCTATGAACCAAAGCCTTCCCTAAAAATAAATTTTATTAATTTAAAAAATCATATAGTTTTTAAAAATATATATTTATTGACAGACAAGTTTTATTGTATTTGTATATGAATAACTTAATTCTATTTAAAACTTTTCAAAAGCATGAAACACTTTTAAAAATAAAAATGGCATGCATTCATGTAGTTTAAATTAAAAAAATTTTAAACAACATTTTTCTATTTGGTTATGTGAACATTAAATTGGATAATCATAATAATTATTCTCGGCACATATTCATGTACTTTAATCAGTTTCTTAAACATATTTATTTCTGTCACTGTGTCACTGCTGTTGTTTTTCTCTGAAGAATGCACTCTTCAATATGGTCTTATTGTTTCTCTCATAAAAAAAATTACTAATCTTTTTCCAAGTTTCATGTTATAGTTAACATATTTAAAGTTTCTGACATCACCTAAGGACCACATTCTCTGTTTAATAATTTTACTTGAGAAAATATTCTCTCTGTGAATGTGAAATAACTCTAAACCAAAGGCAAATTCTAAATGGAGTATGTTCTTATATTTTTGATGTTAAAATGTATAAATATTTCAGCCCCAATATTTTCATACTTATTGTCTTTTTCCTTCTATTCAGAGAATTTTACTGACAAGTATTTCACAAGACTAAACTTGTCAGTTATTGCTTTATATATCATTCTTTTTAATACTTTGCTAAATCTGGTTGCTGCAAAATTGAGGGCTTTCTTCATGTCATTGCATTCCAGTACAGAATACATTTTCAGTATTCTGAAAGTTAAAAATCTGATAAATTTTTGGCATTCATAGCATTGAATATTCTGTAAAATATTTTAAACATGCAGCCAAAATTTAAAAGCCTCATTTGAAAAAATAATAGTTTACTATCATTTTAAAAACATTCAGATTGATTTACAAAATAATTTTTCCAGAGCTCAAATATTTCTAAATTTGATTTATGATGGGCATCAAAGTGCTAACTATGCACTGCTGTTCTAATGAATATTTTTATAAACTTCCTGGAAATAATAATGAATTATGAGGGTATCAACAGCAATTTCTGGCATATTTTTTCACTGTAGGCTTTTTAATTTAGTAAAATATAGTTTTCATCATGATGTGCTCTGCTGAAGTTTGCATTCATATTGCCACCACAAAAACATCTAATTTTATTTTCAATGCTGAATTTTCATCTACATTTACAATACCATTCCCTAAGATTTCAGATGTTTCATTCAACAAACTGACCTTACAAAAGCTGTATTTTGATTTTAATCATCATCAAAGTCATAATCATCATAATCAAACCATTATTAGAATTAGCTAATCTTACATTCATAGCATTTGGTAATACCAACACAAAATTCACTTTATACACCTAGTTGTGAAGCTTTTCCAGTAGTAATGGAACTAGCATGTTAACAGCTATCACTTCATTTTATCTTTGCAGAAAAAAATTCTTCAAACACACACAAACACACACACACAAAATAAAATGGAACAATCATTTGATCTCAATGAAAAGTCATGCTTTGCAAATGGATATAGAAACAGTTTCTGCTGCAGTCTCATGGAGTAAACAATTGAGGAAGAATCTTATGTAAACGAACTGCTAATTTGAAGCGAATCTGATTCTTCTTTAAAATGTGCATTTATGCTTTTCATGGTCGATATCATTATGCTCTTTTATGGCAGATGATAATGCTTACAAATATTTTTGAAGATGACTCTCATCATCAAGTTTCTTTAGTAACTGAAATTCAGTAGTAATTTTTGATTAACCATTTGCTTTTAAAAATTTATTTCTTTAAAAAACATTTACGAAAAGGAAACAAATAAAAAGGTTATAGGACATTAAAATCGATAGATTTTTTAAAAATCACTGTAGTGATTGTGGTCAGACACATTTTTACTTTGTCACAATTCCATGTGCCTATAAACTACAATCTCTCAGATTGTCCACTGACCCTGGTTACTGAGTCCTGAGAAGTTTCAGGCATCTTGTAGCCCACTCAGTTGGGTACAATGCAAGTGGCTATTATATTAATAGTAAATGGCCCTCAGGGCAACAGCAGTACCTTCCCCACCACAATCTAACATTTAAGTGCATTTCATCAAGTTCTTAAAGAACGGCATTGTAATATAACATCTGCAATTTATATAAAAAAGAAAGGCAAATTATTGCTGGTCACTCTACGTGTGTAGGCATTGGTTAAAGTAAAATTTTGGTTTATTGTACATGTATCCAACATACTGTTACTTCAGATCATGACAGAAATTACAAGGACAAAATAGAAGTTCCCAAAAACCCATTGTTACTTGTTTTAATGCAACAATTAGTAGCACTATTTTGTTATAAATAAAAAAATATTCCAGAGCAACTTCTAAATTGGATGGGAAACCAAGGAATCAAGCATAAAGCATGACCAGCCCCTGTAAACTGGGGGATGTAGATTCCTCAACTATACAACAATGAAAAACAGGGAGTACAGAATATAAGAGATACTGCAGGGCATAAAATATAATTTTTAAAAATTTCAAGGGGAAGTCCTGTCTTAGTCTATTTAGACTGCTGTAATAAACTAGCATAAACTGGGTAGCTTGTAAAATAACACAGAAATTTATTTTTTATAATTCTGAGGCTGGGAAGTTAAAGACCAAGTCACTGGCAGATTGGTATCTGGTGAGGGTCCATTTTCTGGTTCATAGATGGCACCTTCTCACTGTTTTTGCATGGAAAAAGGGCAAGGCAGCTCTCCAGAGCCTGTTTTGCAAGGGCACTAATTCAATTTATAAGGGCTCCACCCTATGACCTATTCACCCCTCAAAGGCCTCACCTCTTAATACCATCAAATTGGTGATTAGGTTTTATCATCTGAAGTTCAAAGGGACATATACATTCAGATCATAGCATCCTCTAAGAAGACTCATCCTTAAAAGATAAGGCATGCCTGAATTACAATGCCTTTAATGGCTGTTGGTGTTATAATACGAATTTAGTGGTTGCTGTCCATGGTTCCTATCTTATAACTCCCATATTCCTTGTTACATAGTCCAGTTTCTTCTTATAATGTTAAGTGTGATTGGCCTCACGGATAAGCCTTAGGAAAAAATTTCTTCTCCTTCTCTCCCTTCATCTGCCCCAAGGCAGGACTCTACTCATACCTCACCTTTTTGATTGTGAGTCTTAAGACCCTCCCCTGAGAGAGTTCTGCCTCCTCCCTCGGAGAAGAAATAGTTTCATAAAAACTGAAGAGGACTGGGTTTGTGGAGCTTCCAGTTAGCTGGACAGGAGATTCCTGGAGGGTGTTACACCCAGAGAGAACACAGAAGCTCAGCATCCCTTTCCCCATATCTTACCCTATACATGTCTTCATCTGTATCCTTTGCAATATTTGTTATAATAAACTGGTAAACATAAGTATTTGTCTAAGATCTATGAACCATTCCAGCAAATTAATCGAACCCAAAGAAGGGTTCATGGTAAACTCAACTTGAAGCCAGTGGGTCAGAAGTTTTGGAGGTCCAGACTTGCAACTGGTTGGGGAGGCATAGTCTTGGGGACTGAGCCTTCAACCTGTGGGATCTGATGCTATCTCCAGGGAGATAGTGTTGGAATTGAACCAGAGGATATGCAACTGGTGTCTGTCTGTTGCTTGGAGTGCAAAGAGAATTTCTCTGCATACATGGTCATAGAACTCTTCTGTGTTGATTGTTATGGTGTTAGAGTAGAAGAAAAATACAGTTTGCAAGAGATTTTTCCTGACAAAATTGGTGTCAGAGGTAGGATTTGCTGGATAGGCCCTGGCTTCTGGAAATAGGTGGTTTGGGAAGAGAAAGAATCAGAGTGGAGATGAGGAACTTTTGATTCCCATTCTATGGAGCCACAACCATGTTGCACTACTTACTAAAGGAAAATTACCAGTGGAATTTAGAAATGAATCTAACTCCTAGGGAGTTGGTTCACTGGATGTATAAAGAAATGCAAACTAAAAAGAAAAAGTGAAATATTCAATCTCTTGGTTATTGTTATAAATACTAGCTAAAATCAATTTAAAAGAGAATGCTAGGTCAGAACTTAGTGCTAGACTAAGCTTAGATTTTAGTCTATCTGAGCTCAGGCAACTAACCACAAAGTAACCCACCAAGGAGAAAATTATGCAGGGACAACAGAAAGTACCTCTGAGACTTGTGGTTACCAAGAAGGCAGTCAGTGTGAGAAAAGGACGCAACCAAGTAACTATTAAAATCAGAGGATATAGTGTAAAGGAATTGTTTCCTTTTATAGATTGGCATCATCAGCTTGCTGAGGAACCTTTACTAAAATGGATTATGACAGTAACTAATTTAGATGCAGTATTTTTGGTTTTAAATCCTGAAGAGTGGAAGAGCATGCTTAGGTTGATACAGGACCCATAGCTCATTACTGAATAATCATAGATGGATATATATGATCCAGACACACAGGAAGTTATTCCTGAGGCACCAGCCAGCCTCGTGGACTGGAAAAAAGCCACTGTAAGGTTTGTTTTCCCTGAGACGGAGGCTGTCCAACTCTACTTATAAATGCCAAGTGGAACACCCCAGATGAAGGAGCTAGTATATGAAGCGATGCATAAATAGCTTCCTATGCTAGTCATGTGGGACCGGCTTTATGATGACAGGGATATTCACCCTCTAAATAAGCCCATTTTCAAGTCATGGTAAGTGCTGTGGTTGAAGGGGCCCCTTCTACATGAGCACCTTTCATGACGTTATTTGTGCATAATCAACCAACCGTTCTTTGAGAAGCTTTATCAAATTCGCTGTCTCAACTTTGCCTCATGGATCTTATAAAGACTTTAAAAACATGTTAATTTAAAAGAGAAGGAAGAATGGCAAAAGAAAGAGTCAAAAGACTCATCCCAGGAAGATGACATTTTTAAAAGATTATTAAGAAATAAGATGAATAAAGAAAATGTTGAATAAAGAAAATAAGATGAACAAGAAAATAAGTAAAGTGATATAGAAGTTAAGAAGAAATTACTTAGGCAAATAGTAAGGGCATGGAAGCCCTCGGTAAGGTTTTCCTTTTAATGAAAAGCAGCCCCAAATTATTTTTCTTTCTAACAGCAGCCTGTAAAATCAAGCTGCAGACATAGATGCCAGCAGTTGTGCCAATAACATTCAAGATGGTGGCTCCATCTTCCCTTCTCTTTGTCAGCCACCTGTACAGTAAGGAGCAGACAAGATGGAAATGGCCAAGGGGAAAGTTCATTTGCATAATAAGATTAGAGTGAGGCGGCCAGCCTACCCGAGTGCTCTGTAAACATCATACCTGATCAAACCAATCTGTGAGCTCTATGTAATCAGATGCCGCCTCCTCAAACCCGAATGTAACTGACTGTAAAATCCGGCACATCCACCACCTGCCAGCCTTTTCCTCTCGCAAGTCCCCTCACTGCACTTGAGAGAGAGAACTGTTTTCCTTTGTCTTTCTTTCTCTTTCTCTTGCCTATTAAACCTCTGCTCCTAAATTCTGGTGTGTGTCTGTGTACTACATTTTCCTGGCTGGAGAGGATGAATCCTGGGTATTTAACCCAGACAAGGTAGCTACTTTAATAGTCAAACCAAGAAGAAAAAGAAAGGGGAGAGTCAGGGAACAAATTCCAAGCAGTATGGAAATCTTCAGATGGTTATTAAGAAACTGAATGAATAAAGTGAAAATTCCATAAGGTTAGAACAAATGTCTTTTTTTTTTTTTTTCTTGACAGAGTCTTGGTCTGGAGTGCAGTCAGCAATCTTGGTTCACTGCAACACTTACCTCCCAGGTTCAGGTGATTCTCCTACCTCAGCCTCCCAAATAGCTGAGATTAAAGGTGTCTACCACCACTCTTGGCTATTTATTTATTTATTTTTTTTAGTATAGATGGGGTTTCTCCAGGTTGGTCAGACTGGTCTCCTGACCTCAAGTGATCCACTTGCCTCGGCCTCCCAAAGTGCTGGGATTACAGACAAGAGCCACCACACCTGGCCAAAACCAGTGTCTTAATACAACCACTGAAGGTTGTGTGGACCAAAGGAAATCCATTTAGTCCCCAAAAGGCCCCAAAGCAGTTTGCTGTATTTATTCCAGTTTGGAGAAATTTAAAAAGATAAAAGACAGAGATTTCAATCAAAATCTGATTTGAAATTGCTTAGGATAGTAGTTAGACAGATTAATGAAGATAAAGATTGACAAGAGAGCCAGGCTCCTTTAACTCAACCCTTGGCTGGGAACCCAAAGCCTTTTGCCCAAGGGAGGGTAAAATGGTCTGAGAGTTAAGAGAAGTTCCTGGAACTACAACATGAAAATGCAAGGGCTGATAGAATTTTAAAAGTCAGTATATTTGAATATATTTTATGTGAAGTGGTTGTGTCTCTTTTTTCTGATTATATCATTAAAATGAATATTGTATCTGATTGGGAAATGTTTTCTTTACGTAGTACCATAAAACAGAAGGCATGTAAATCTGCTCCTTAAGCAATGTTAATTGGACATGCTAAATTGTAACCAGTAAGATTGCCTAAGTCCACACAGTGCAGAGTAAAAGCCGGTCAGAAGAAATTCTCCATTTGGTAGGTATTCATGGAGTGTTTTCTGGGGCTTATGACAAAGGCCTATGAGCATTTCACAGCAACACCTACTAGGAATTTGGACTAGAGAATTTCTACTTGATGGGCATTTACTACTTTGTTATGGGATGTTAACTGAAGCTACTCTGTGACCGAGGGACATATAATGATTGTGACACCTGAAATACCTATACTGTCTCAGCTGCCAGGGGAACAGTCTAATCCAAGCTTGTCCAGCCCATGGTCAATGGGCCATGTGCAGCTCAGGATGGCTTTGAATGTGGCCCAACACAAATTCATAAACTTTCTTAAAACATTATGAGACTTTTTTACAATTCTTTTTTTTAGTTCATCAGCTGTTGTTAATATTAGTGTATTTTATGTGTGGCCCAAGACAATTCTTCCAGTGTGGCCCAGGGAAGCCAAATGATTGGGCACTCTTGGTCTAATGAGAACAGCAGTGTTCAGAAGTGTTTCATAATAAAACGGAAATGGTTATACAGAAGAATGCAAGGAGGAGATACTCACAGGCACGGAGTCCCTTTACCCCCTAGAACTGACTTCAGGGCTAAATTCTATGAACACGTGGACAGCATCCTATGAACTGCTTTCAAATGATCAACAAGGAGCTGCTTAGTTTACAGATAGCAGTTCCAAGGTGAATGGACACTCTCTTGTTTGGGAAAGCTGCTATTTTCATCGAAAAAAGTAAAAATAGATCAGTTCAGTGGGATGGATTACAACCTTTTTCTAACAGTAATGGAAGAATTAAACAGTGGTAGGAACCCCTGCATTTGGGTTTTTACTGACTCACAGGTGGTGGTCCACCATCTTGCCATACATTAAGGTGAGAAGCCAATGGAAACCTCGCCTATTAAAGGGATGCCCATATGGGTCACAGCCCTATGGGAACTTGAGGGGTACCTTAAAATAGAACAGGTCAATGCCCATCAGAAGAACTCCCATCTAGGTTCAATAGGTGACTGGAATTGACAAGCAGACATCCCTGCATGCTCCCTTGAGGTGGCTACCTGGGTCCATGAAGTGGGTGAATATGAGGGTATTGCAGCAGTGCAGAGATGGGCCGAATTTAGACATGTCCCTCTAGCACCCTTTCAGGCACATAATGCCAATAAGCACTGTTTTGTTTCTCAGAAAGAAAGGCAGAGATTGCAGATGGCTATAGCGTCGATTTCCTGATGGGATGGCCCTGAACATAACTGGCAAGTGAGACTGATGCTGGAAGTCACGGACTGCCACAAATGGGTCCCGACAGGAATAGACACTGACTCTGAAATGAACTTAGTCTACCCAGTGGTAGATGCAAATGCTGAGAGTGCCATTAAAAAACAAAAGAAAATAAATATGTAAATAATAAAAACGAGAGAAGATGTGGCATGAATGTGGATGTTTTGGATGGCTGACTGTCATTTCCTCAGACCAAGGAACACATAACCTTCTTAGAGTGAGAATTTGATAGAAAAGCAGAACAGGCAATTTAAAACACTGTCTAAAACAGGGGAGATGAAAGGACAAAGAGTTGCCTTACACACTTTCATAAGTGTGTGCTCACACTCAACATGAGTGGGGCTAAAGAGTGTCCCTGCTAGATTTTTCTCTGTTTTTCTGTTTGATCTGGGGAAGAGGGGGTGGGGCAGATGCTGGTATGACTATGTAATTCTTACCAACAGAGGCGTACACTAGTATAACAATTATAATTTTTTCTTTCCCAAATCAGCACGTATGCAAAAAAAAAAAATGTTTATTTTTCTCCCCTATCTGCTGCAGTGATCCTAGGACCAGGGCTGCGACTAGAAGTGCTGAAAGCAGAGATGGTTTCTAAACAACAAACTGTAAGGTTTTAAACCTTATGTCAGAATTCCAAAGGGCCTGATGGGGGTGGGTTGTGCTACACCCTATCTAGCAAAATAGGGGTGAGAGTGAATGCAACTATGCTGCCTGATGGTAAAAATAGCTCACTAGCTCTGCACCTACCTATCTGAATGGTAGTGGACTGAGGAGGAGATACCTGATAGATTTGCATTGCTGCCTGCAATCTAGAACAGCATAGTGGCGATTCTAATGTCCCTTGCAAAGGTGAAAAAGTTTGAGTATTAATGGAGAGAAGGAGGAATAGTAGCTTAAATAAATGAATAGATGGGTTATTAACTGAGGAAAATTCAATGTGATGTTAACAACACAAAATAGTCTCAGAGCAAGAAATGATATTGTCCCAGCTCAATTATTACAGACATCTAAAAGCTGAAAGAGTGAATCTGCGTTATCTGCCAAGATAATGTGAAAATACCTACAACCTATTATTTTCTCTCTATCCATGCCTTTTGTTAGGATGCTTCCTTGGAGCTTGTGACCTGCTTTGAACAACATTACATTGACCCAGGTCTCATACGCAGAGGTTTATAAAGTATTTGCACATAGGAGCTTGCTTTCTTGTTGCTCTTGGGAGCCCTGTGGCTACTGCACTGTGATGCTTACCCTGGAGAGTTTGCTGGAGGGTGCGTAACATGTGATCAGGTGATCCCCATCACCTCAGTGACACAAAGCCTGCTAATAGACACACAAATAAGGCCCCAGTTGAGCTAGCTTGGCAGAGCCAGTCCATATCAGACGAGCCACTAACAAACTCTCAAAATGCTTCTTCTTTTACAATGCTTAGTTTTGGGGTGATTTGTTGCATGGCAATTAGTAATGGATTCACTGACACTTGTAAAAAGTAAAGCAAGACAGTGCAAAGGTTTATGAAGACAAATATAATCCCCTCCCTCTCACCCACGACTACACTTTACCACTACCATCTTCACCTTTGCCACTGCTGGAATCAACGTTTACAGCCTAATATATATCTTTATATTCCTTCCTCCTTTAAATACACACATATAACAATTTCTTTGGAACTTTATTTCACCCACAGAGTGCTACTATACTTGTTAGTCTGCAACTTCACTTTATTTCTTTTCAATCTGGTACCATATCACAAAAGGTATAAGCTATTCAAAACAGATTTATACTATTTATGTATCTTCTGTAATTACCTCATCCCTATATATACATACATAGATATTAAGCAGGATTATATAAGGCCTTTCATACAGTCATTTTACTTCGTCTATTTTTATTTGTCCCACCTCCACCTTGCTCCCTCTCTCAAGATAATATATATAGCCACATGGCAGATAACCCTGCATACTTTATTCATGTTTAAATATCATGTACCAATATACATACACTAATATACATCTGTGTGCCTATGTATATACATAGATAGAGATTTTACCAGTTTTTCTTTTCTAAATGAAGTCTTATTTAACATATTATTTTTGTTATCATACTATTTCCTACTTCTTAATTTTCTAACTCTTTACCTTATAAGATTCTGTTTGTCAGGTAGTATGGTTCTAATCCATTATTTTTAATAGCTGTAAAATAGTCCCTTGGTATAAATGTGCTATAATTTATTTCACCATTTTCCCTCTTTCTCAATTTGTTACTACTTTCTACCTCCATGAATCAACATCTGTATCCATAGATCTCCATATCATGAGTCTTTATTTTTGAGGGATAGACCTCAAGTAAAATATGCCATGCCAAAGGTTAAGTATATTTAAAATTTTAATAGCTATTGCTATATTGTTTCACAAAGGATTGTAACAATTTTTTTTTTTTTTTTTTTTTTTTTTTTTTTTTTTTTTTTTTTTTTTTTGCGGGGGGAGGCTGTTTAATGAACAGGGACAGTACAAAAGAGCAGCCTTGTCTCCATGGGAAAGGCAGGAGCACCTGGGCTGGGCTTGCTGGGAAGGGAGCAGCTTCTCAGTTGGGGGAGGGGGAAGTATGTTCCCTGGGTCTTCGGAGGGGAGTAGGGGCCTCAGCATTGGAGGCATGGGAGTTGGGGGGTGTATCCCAGGATTTGAGGGGTGGACTCCTGGGGCCTGAGGGTGCATCCCTGGGGCTGGTGGGTGCACCCCCGGGGCCTGAGGGTGAACGGCAGGGGCTGCTGGGTTCACCTCTGGGGCCTATGGGTGAACCCCCAGGTGATGGGGGAGGGTGGACCCCCGGGGCTGGTGGGTGAACCCTGGGGGCTGGTGGGTGAACCCCGGGAGCTGGAGGGTGAACTCCAGGA
>PVKV010031208.1:0-21236 GCA_004027835.1 Alouatta palliata | reverse complement strand
CTCCTTTCCCCATTGCTTGTTTTTGTCAGGTTTGTCAAAGATCGGATGGTTGTAGATGTGTGGTGTTGCCTCGGAGGCCTCTGTTCTGTTCCATTGGTCTATATCTCTGTTTTGGTACCAGTACCATGCTGTTTTGATTACTGTAGCTTTGTAGTACAGTTTGAAGTCCGGTAGTGTGATGCCTCCAGCTTTGTTCTTTTTGTTTAGAATTGACTTGGCTATGTGGGCTCTCTTTTGGTTCCATATGAAGTTTAAGGTGGTTTTTTCCAGTTCTGCAAAGAAGGTCATTGGTAGCTTAATAGGGATAGCGTTGAATCTGTAAATTACTTTGGGCAGTATGGCCATTTTCACGATATTGATTCTTCCTAGCCATGAACATGGAATGTTTCTCCATCTGTTTGTGTCCTCTCTTATTTCGTTGAGCAGTGGTTTGTAGTTCTCCTTGAAGAGGTCCTTTAAGTTCCTTGTTAGTTGTATTCCTAGGTATTTTATTCTCTTTGTAGCAATTGTGAATGGCAGTTGGTTCTTGATTTGGCAACTTTTTATATATATTTTTATTGGAGGAGCACAGGCCCACTCCACAAGAAGCTGGATAGAAGGAATGAACAAATAAGAATCATGTTTATCCTTCTTTCTTTATGACTCCTTCCTCTATTCTGACTTTAGATGTCCCCAAGGTGAGACCAGTAGGATGTGGATGGTAGCCACTAGCCACTAACGTTTAATGCATGGATTTTACACAAAGTTGTTACCTTGGCCTTTTGAATTTAAAGTTACTTTGAATAGTGAAACTAAAAAGAAGGTGAGATTAGTGCTATTCTTTTTTAAATTTATCAGGTGAACCAATATTTACTGAGCACATATCAGGCAAAATGCTTATTGCCCTGAGAATAAGGCATAGTTTTTTCCTTCAAGGTGTCGAAAGTTGGGTGGCTGGAAATGGATGTGTAAAGAGGCAATAATTACAAGTAATAAATGCTGTGTTCATGATGTGGCAAAACATAGTAACTGTAATATGGTTATTTTAGAGATTTTAAAAATCATGTTTCAGAAGATTTCTAAGAGTTAATTTGCTTAAACCAGACAATGTGTTCTGTCTAGTTGGTAGAACTTCTGCATTCATCTTATTTTCTTCTCTGTTCCCTCAGTTTCATAGTAGCCATTTAAAACCCATTGTGATAGTCACATGTTCTGTGAGTGTTGTTTAAGAACCTCGGAGGCCGAGGCAGATGGATCACAAGGTCAGGAGATCGAGACCATCCTGGTCAACATGGTGAAACCCCGTCTCTACTAAAAATACAAAAATTAGCTGGGCATGGTGGCACGTGCCTGTAGTCCCAGCTGCTAGGGAGGATGAGGCAGGAGAATTGCTTGAACCCAGGAGGCGGAGGTTGCGGTGAGCCGAGATCGTGCCATTGCACTCCAGCCTGGGTAACAAGAGCGAAACTCCATCTCAAAAAAAAGAACCTTCTAGATCATTTTTTTCCAAACTGCATATCTAAATCCACTAGTGGGTTGTGAATCAATTCAATGAGTCACTTTAATCAATAAAACAGAATAGAGTACACTGTACATAATAAGGATAAGTACTGTTTCTCGATAATTTTGTTTCATTGTATACATATGTGTATATGCTTTGCAAAATGTATTTCTTATTGTGGCTCACCAAAAAGTTTGGAAGCTTCTGTTCTTTGTTATAAAGAGATAATATGATTTGTGGTAAATTAAGGTGTCCTGATTGGAAATCAAAAGATCCACATTCTTAACTCTCCTACCCTGAGAACCTAAAAATATCATTTCACCTCTCTGATCATCTACTTCTTCATCTGTAAAACAGGCAAACAGGTATTAACATTCCCCTCTCATGAAGGGTAGTCATGAAGATTAAATGTGATCATAAGTGCTGGAATGTGACAAGCTTTTAATAGACATTTGAGGACCCTAAACAAAGGGGGAGGGAGCATTGCCTGTATCTGACCATGAAGCAATGATCCTGACCTTTCTCATTGTTATGGAAGCTTCCTTATCTCTTCTGCCACCTCTCCCCATCACAGAGATGGCTCGCTCCCACCTCTTGTGGAGATTCATGTTCCACTTATGTAAAGAAAATGACTGTGTGGTACACTGCATAGACAAGGCATTCTCTCTATCAGTAGTGAGGAAGAAATATTTGCTGATAATCACTATATTTGCATATTTCGTTACAGTTTACCAAATACTTTTAAATGTAGCATTTCGTGTAATCATCCCTCAAATATTTGGTGTATTCTTATCCCTGTTGTGCCGAGAGGCTCATTGAAGTTATGTTAATTGTCCAAGGTTGTGTAGCTTATAATGTGGCAGCGATCAGTTTAACTGAAATAACAGAGGAAATGTTTGAGGCAAGTTATTTCAACAAATCCGTATTTTCTTCTGCCAACAGAGGAGAAAAATGTGGAGAGAAAATAATCAGACATAGCTACAGCTATGTGGCAGGGTGGGAGCAAGGGTGCAGAAAGTTCAGAAAGAAATGGAGAACAGAGATAGGAACTCCAGGCTGTCTGCCGGAGAGCTTCCTTCCTACATGAAGTATTGTCACACTTAAGGGACCTGTAGCAAGGTAGGTGAGAATGCAAGAAGGGAAATGAAAGACTTCTCTATCCTAGTTCTGGAGGTCAGCCAACCAACTCTGTCAAGCCCAGTTCTAGCAGAATTTTTCCTCTGGGATTTCAAGACAGACTGACAGAACTTCCAAGCTCAGAGGAAAAACCCTGGTTGTGTGAGCCAGGACTCTTGACTTTTAGGAGGTGCAATTTCCATCATGACCACAAGGTGATGCAGTGACCCTAAATACAGCCATTCTAGGAGTTCCTGGGAGAAAATGAATTCTATGCAAGGCGGAAGAGTTAACCATCAGTTCCACAAGACCCCTAGAAAAATCAAGAAGCGCTGATCAGAAATGATTTCTGTGTCCTTTTCCATGCCAGATCCCTGATTCTGTCAGATTCTGGATTCTGTGCATGCCAAAATTGGCATGGCAGCTTTAGGACTTGTGTGGCCTTAAGCAGGTCACTTGACCTCTCTCTGCATCAGTTTCCTCATCTGTAAAACATGGAAAATGGTGGCACCTATTGATGTGGCTGTTGTCAGGAATATACGAGAGGCCCTGTGAAGAGCAATAAATGTTAGCTGCTAAATCTTTGTTTTTTGTTTTGTTTTGTTTTTGCCCCATTTGGCAACTGCCTGAATGGGAAATTTGAGAAGCCTGGGTGTGGAGAGAAGGGATTGTTTGCCTCCACCCTCCACACTGACCGTGCCAATGCCACAGTGGCTCAGGATGACTCTGGACCTCTCAACCACCCTGTGCTCATTTGGGCATGCATTGAGAAGCCCCCCTGCAATGCACTGGGTGAATGTAGCAAAGACAGTAGCAAAATTTGGGGCATACAGGGAAATCTGACTCAGGACTCTGCATTTCAGAACATTGGCAGCACCTCAGAGCTAATTTCTAAATTCCAGCCTTCATCAGTTTCACTTATTTCACAGTTGTCTTAATGATGAACAGTTTTACCTGTGTATTAGGAAGAACCTCAAGTTAGAGACGAAGGCACTGAGTTAACATAAAATGCTTCAGTAATACTGGTACAGTAGCAAACAATTAATGATGTGCTCCACTCTGCATTTTTAATCTTTCAGAGCCAAAAAGCTATGAATCACTTTAAATTGTGAATGGCTGCTCCTAGAAGAAAACAAACCCGTAAAGCCCTCACGAATAAGCATGTTGCCAGTCTCTCTGCTGACTTAATTCCTAACCCACTAATTTTGAGCAGAGAGAGTGCCTCTTGCAAAAGAGAATGGCTGCTCCAGAAATAGATCCATCTGTTAAAACTGCTGGGGAGTGCGGTGCTAAGAACAGCAGCTTGGATCAACTGCACGGATTTCATGGTGATGGTACAGCCTTGTCAGCCAGGGCAGGGAGCTGATTGGCCTCATAGAGAAAATTCAGGATAAAGGAGATATCTAGGTAACTTAGCGACAGGATCTTAGCATAACCTGCCACGCAGTATATAGGCTCCAGGACATAGGAGTTTGAAGGACTTTAGAAATCTTCTAGCCCAGTCTCGATCTTTCCAAGTTAGAGGACTACTCAATATGTCTAGGAATGTCCAGACATCCCCAAAATGAGATGCACTTTTAGAATTCATTGATTGAGAAAACCGGAAATGACTAGGGATTTCTGTTAGTTAATTCAGGAATCTTTGTGTTGTTTGTTGTTGCTGTTATAGAAATCATTTAAAATCTTTACTTAGGTATAATTTTCACATAATAAAATGAACCCATTTTAAGTGTACCGTTCAGTGAGTTTTGACTGTCTCTACCTGAGTAATCACCACTGTAACCAAGGCCAGCACTACTCATGCCCCACTTCAGTCAAAAGCACCACCAAGCCCCAAACAGGCAACCACTGATAGAACTTTCATCACTATAGATTAATGCTGCCTGTTGCAGAATTTCAAGTAAATGGAATTACACAGTGTGTATTTTTGGTATACACAATACCAAATGTTGGCAACAGGAACTCTCATTTATTGCTGGTAGAAATGTGAAATAGTACAACCACTTTGTAAAACAGTTTGGCAGTTCTTAGAAAGTTAAATATACGCTTACCATATGACCCAGCAATTCCACTCTTAGGTATGTATTTACCTAAGAGATAAGAAAACACATGTCCACCAAAAAACTTGCAGACAAATGTTTATAGCAGCTTTATTCATTATCACCCCAAACTGGAAACAACCCAAATTCCCATCAGCGGGTACCTGAATAAACAAATTGTGGTATACATACAATGGAATACTTCACCACATAAAAGGGAGCAGACTACTGATACATGGAACAGTGGGTGAATCAAAAAAACAGTATGCAGAGGGGAAAAAAAGCCAGGCACAAACGCATACTTTCTAGGTTATTCCATTTACAAAAATTTTTTTATTTTTATATTCACTTGTCCCCACAGCATCTCTAAACAGTGCATGGAGGTGGGAGGTGTTTCATCTATGCTTGGTGTACACTGAATCCACCTGTTACCTTGTATTAACTCCACACACCTTGAAGATCCAAACCTCTACTCTCATTCAGTCCCCTTACTTTACAAATAAAGAAATAAAGCCCCCAAAAGGTAAGGCAACTTGTATACCATGTAACCATGAGGTAGTATGAGGTAACATGGCTGCTTTCCCAATTAAGGAAACAACCGGAACCCCTACCAGCTTCTAGGAAGTTACTAATTTTTAAATACACTAGCATATTTTCCCATCTTTTGGCACTTGCTGAGGATCTGTGTGGACCTCTTGACCTTAAAAGAGCTGTTGGAGCCACTGCCAAGGTGTGTGGATTTTCACAAGACAGGCTGAGGACGTTTGTATAATGTAGTCAACTCACCTGCACAGAATAACTCGGCCCTCTCTGTCCCTTAAGTTCCCTGGTCTTCTCTGGAGAGGCTTTGATGTGCAAGCCACCGCCCCTGCCATTCCAACCACACACACACACACACACACACACACACACACACACACACACCAGTCATCGTACAAAAAAAATACCTGAAGATCCTCTCAAGCCACCTCAGGATGTTAACCCCAGGCTGAGTGATAAAGTGATGTCTGTGTGCTTTCTGGAATATAGCTTTAGTTGGACTTACATGTCATATGCATGTTATGCAATACTGCAAAATACTTCAAAAATGTTATATAATACTTCCAAATCCAGCCATGTTTCCACTCTTGGAACTGAAGGTGACCTTTAGCGGTTACCATATCAATCCTAAGTATTGATCTAGGTTCTGTCAAGAAAATAGAAGCTACTTCATGTATTCCAAGTATGAAACCATTTAAAAACAGGATTGAGGCTTATGATAGATAGGGCAAGCAGAGAGAAAATCAGGGAAACCTTAGCCAAAGTTCTCGGCCAATAGACTCAAGGCAGTTGTTCTTAGAGACAGTTGAGAAGCTGCTGCAAAGGTGAAGAATCTCCGGGAAGTTCCCTCCAACCACTGCAGCCCACAGCATCAATGTTGAGTAATTCTAAAGAGTTTGTCTGGAAGCTGCCATGCATCTCACATCAGGCATATGTGAGATTGTAGGAGTCTGCTCGCTACTGCATGGAGCTTCAGCTCCTCCTGGGGTTGTTGCGAGTATTAAATAAGGTAAATGTGGAAGTTCCTAGCACAGGGTAAGGCACAAAGTGGTTCCCAACCAACGGTGGCCTGCCTCTGTTCCCTCTGCTGTATGTGAAGAAGACCATTCTGTTAGACTTGAGGTCTTTGCTGACAGTGTTCTGCAGAAGTGCTTTCCACGGAGTGAATTTTCAGCTGTTCTCCATGAGCTGGTGGACATTCCAGCTTTGCAAGCATCTGTTAGCTCTGCGAGGAGACACCAGGATAGAAGCACAGATGGGACCGTTCAGACTTG
Organism: Alouatta palliata; assembly: GCA_004027835.1. NCBI lineage: Eukaryota > Metazoa > Chordata > Mammalia > Primates > Atelidae > Alouatta > Alouatta palliata. The sequence goes on along the minus strand of PVKV010031208.1, from coordinate 14,787 downwards.
GCCGCTGCAACTCTGCCAGCAGCTTTGCTTGGTTTGGCTTCCTTGGGCGAGCTTGGACCCATGCGGCAATCTGGGCGTTGTTTATTTAACTATTTTTCCACGTTCTCCTCCTCCCATGGCTTGCTTTTCTTTAGTGTAACAGCAAGTAGTCTGTTTGTAGACAAAGGATTTGTTTCAACTGGATGTAGTTAGAGGACTTTGAAGGGTACTAAACTACCATTTAAAGAGCCTTACGCTTTGATGCAAGAATGTCTTTGGCCTATATAGAGGCAAGTCACTTTACAAAGGTGTAGACAGAGTTAGGAGAAATCAGTAGGGGGTGATGCAGGACTCCATGGCCTAGCAACCGTGGAAGGCCATTATTAACTCTAACCCCTAGAGCCTGAAGAGGCTTTGCTCTACAAGGGAGGAATTTCTACAATCCAGAAGGCTACCAAAACTCTGGAAATGTAGCTGTTTGAGAGGGCACCCAACAGAACGGGTAGCTTTTGGAGGAGAGCTGTAGCCACTGCCCACCTGTGACAAGGCAGGAGGAGAGCCAGGAGGAATCAGTACCCCCTGCTTTCCAGTCTCTCCTGCTTCCCAGCCTTCTGCCGGTGCCTCTCGTTGGCCAAATCCAACCAGAAATCTATGGGCCAGAGGCCCTGTTAATGCAGCCTCCTGGGACCCTGAGCATGGTACAGAAAAGGCGCAGTGCAAACTTGTCAGGTCAACTGGGACAGGTCATCAAGTCCCTTCATAGACATACAACTTTTCTTTTCCTATCAAAGAAGCTTTCTTACAACTTCATGTTTAAGGTTGTTTAATATTCAGTTACATGGCATAATTTAACCAATCCCCCATTGTCAGCCTTGAGGTTATTTCCTACTTTTATCTAGTCTAAAAATCTGTGTGGTGAATATACATATGTCTTTGCAAATATTTTGAATTGCTGTCTTAGAATAGATTCCTACAAATTGAATTGGCTCAAAGTTATAGGTGTTTCTTAAGTTCTGTTGCCTTCAGCTATATTGTCCTCACATTTAAAGATGGTCCGTCTGTGCATGCGTAAACTATGAAGGCAGAGTTCTGACAGTCTGAACTAAAATGAGATAATAAATGTGAGATGTGATACTCAACATGAATGTCGGAAGAGAAGGAAGAGGTGGAAGAGAAAGCAGAACTTCATTTTGAGAGTGCCCCCTCCCCTGAAACAGTTGATGGTCTTCCTACCATATGTAATTATGTTTGAGTCCACATTTTTAACTGCCTTGCAAATCCACAAGAATTTTCTGAGATGCAACATTGCTTTCTAATCACTTTTGCTAATGACCCGAGTCATAATAAATTAGTAATTTTTCCTGCAGCACATTTTCCATTTGTTTTCTGGTGAACTCAGACTTTCCTCAGGTACCTACCAGTGTAGGGCATGCAAGATTAGAAGAGAAATGTACGATATAAAGTGAAGAGAAAACCCATCTTATAACTCAGTCCTCGCAATGCAGGGCATCACCATGGACATCCCCTGAGAAGTTACTTTACAGCCAGGTAAGATAAGCAAGTGTTAATCATGCTGAGAAACATTAAATTCTACAGAACAAATCTTTTTGACAAACATTCTTTGAACACAGATGATTCACTAAGTAAATTTTACAAAGTGCTATTTAAATAAATTAAGATATCTCAAATGTGGCTCATCTCTGAGGGTCCCAAAACACAATCTCTCTGAGATTGAACATAACAAACGTTTATTGAGCCAGACGCTGTGAGAATCTGGGATAGAATATAGTCTATCCCCAAAGTGCCTCTTGAAAACCCAGCAAAAGAAAAAAAAGGAAAGAGGATACAAAGTTTATCATGTTTCTTAATATCATTACCTAATTTTCTTTGGGCAGCAGATTTCTTTGGAGCCCTAAGCAGGGGTTCAAGGAAGATGTATGTGTATGTGAGGAGGAGATAAACAATTACTGTTGGTAGTTATCCTAATTAACGGAGGATAATGGTCAGCTTCCTTGCATTTTGGGGGTTTGATGCCTCCAAAATGTATCATCTACTTGAAGTAACAGATGAAAACTATGGAAAGGAGTTAAACCAGTGATACTTATTTTTCTATAATCAGGGCCTAACTACTTGTCAATTAAAAAAAAATAAATGCTTGACATATTATTGCAAGGACAAAGAACAGTAATCTTATAAATAGTACTTGTTATAGCACAAAAATACCACTGTGATTATCATATCCTAAAACAATCAGCAATTTGAGGCCTTAAAAAAGTCCCATGCTGTAGGAGGAATTTGGCTTTATGTGTCGTACAATACCGTTATACTCATTATGAAAGCCTACATCTGACTCACTCATTGGTAAGAGCTATGAGATGACACTGGATACGTCTTGTAACTTTCTGGAATCTTGTTTCCCATCGTGAATATGAGGAATATGGAAATAGTATCATATGCTTGTCTCTTCCTTTCCCAGTCTCTAAGACAGGGGTCCCCAGCTCTCGGGCCTGGGACCACTATCAGTCTGCACACAGCCTGTTAGGAACCCGGCCAAGCAGCAGGAGGTGAGCCAGCTTTACCGCCCAAGCTCTGCCTCCTGTCAGGTCAGCAGCCACATTAGATTCTCATAGGAGCATGAACCCTATTGTGAACCAGGTTGCACACTCCTTACGACATCTTAACCAATGCCTGATGGAACAGTTTCATCCTGAAACCATCCTCTCCTATCCCGTGCCACAGTCCGTGGAAAAATTGCCTTCCCTGAAACTGGTCCCTGGTGCCAAAAAGGTTGGGGACTGCTGCTGTAAGGCAACTATTTTATCCTTCTCAAGTATCCTCAAACTTCATACACGGCCCTCCCGCTTTGTCCTCAATTCTGACCACACTTCTTACCTCACTGAAAAATTTGAAACATTCAAAGAGGAATGCCTTTTTTCCCCTTCTCCACCAAATTAGCAAATTAACTGCATCTGGCCAGGCACCATCTGGTCTCCCTTTTTGCAGTGGAGAACCATTCTGTCTCGTCCAAGGCAGCCCCTCTCCCTGTTCTGTGGGTATAGACACTGCTCTCCCGACCTTTGGAAGAACCTCAACCTGTAGGTAACACCTGCTTCTCTACTGCACCATCAGTTTCCCTATCTTTGCAGTCATTCCTATCAGCACAGAAACTTACCTTAGTATAACTCATCTTTACAAACCCTCCCTTGACTAACTGCTCATAGATCAGCAAAATTTCTAGAAAACCTTGGCACTTACTCAGTTTTCCTAAATCCCACTTACTGTCCGGTCCATGCCAATCTGACCTCCATCCACAGCACTCTACGAGACTTAATGCTATCTGGGCCACCAGCATCCTCCATATGCCAAATCCAAAGAACACTTCCCAGTCCTTGTTCAGCACAGTTGGTCACATCTTCCTTCCTGGGACACTTTCTTCTCTTTGTGCTTTTAATATCATGATCTCCTGACCATGCCCCTCTCTGACTGCTCCTTCTCAATCTCCAACATAAAACGTTGGATGCTGCAGCGCACCTAATCATCTCTAACTGCATTTTCCCCAAGCATCCACACCCAAACCTTAACTGCTTCTTTATCTCCTCACCCCAAATTTATCTCTCTATCCCTGATTTTCCCTGATTCCAGGCTCACATATCCAGTGTCCTGCTTGCAATCTCCTTTTGATACATATAGTTATCTTAAAATTAACATATCCAAAACAGAACCACAACTCACCCAGTCATTCAAACCTAAAACATAGAAGCCATCTTTAACACCATCCCTTTTATCATTCCTCATATTCAGCCCAACAGCAAGTAGTGTTGGATCTGTCTCCAAAATATCTTGAATGTGTCTATTTTTCTCCATCCTCTCTGCCCAAACCCTCTAAGCCACCATTTCCTCTCACCTGCAATGACTTCATACAGTGACTCCATGCTGGTGACTTCATTTACTTTTTATCCCAAAACAGTAATATTAAAAAAAAAAAAAAAAAAAACTTGTCATGTAGTGTCACTCTCTTCCTTCAGTAACTTCTCTTATTTTAGAAGAAAATCCAAATTCCTTACCTTTATCTGCAGAGTCCCATGTGATCTGACCCTGCTTCCCTACCTTATCTCAAACAAATCACTCCCTCCCACATTTCACTCTAAACACACCATCATTCTTTCTGGCCTCCAGCAGCCAAGCTCTTTCTTATCTTCAGGCCTCTGCATTTAACTGCATTCACTATGCCTGGGAAACTCTAGATGTTAATTGGCTGACTCCTTCGCCAACCTTCAGGTTCTGGCTCAAAAGTCACTTTCTACAGCCCTCATGCTATATCTGAAATGGTCATCATGTATTATAATTTATGTCTCTCCCCTACTAGAATTTCACTTTGAAAGAAGCCTTGTTTCTTTTTTTGTTCTCTATCCCCAGCACGTAGAATATTCCTTGCTAACTAGATAGTTTAACGAATGAAAGAATGCCATCAGCAAAAAGGTTAGGAATGAATCAAAAAGTGTTTTCATCTATGATGACTTCATTTCCAGACAAATACTTCGACTATCGGGTACCTGTATTTTTCTTGAGTCACTGGTTCTCTTAAGTGGAAGATATTTCCTCCAGTATAGCTTCATCATTTGAAAATGGGCAGAAAGCATTCAGAATGTGAGCAGTTGTTCATTAATATTTGCCATGGTTTGATATGGTTCATTTACCTCCACCAAAATCTCATGTTGGAATTTGATCCCTGGTAGGGGTGTTGGGAGTGGAGACTCGTTGGAGGTGTTTGGGTCATGGGGGGCGAATCCCTCTTGAATGGCGTGGTGCCGTTCTCACAATGGCGAGAGTTCTCACTCTCCTGAGACTGGATTGGTTTTTGAGAGAATGGATTAGTTCCCAGGAGAGTGGGTTGTTGCTCCTGCATCACCTTTGACCTCCACCGTGATTTAACTCAACACAAAAACTCTCACCAGGACCTGAGCAGGTGCTGGCGCTGTGCTTCATATGCAGCCTGCAGAACCACGAGCTAAATCACCCTCTTTTTTTTATACCCAGCATCAGGTATTCTTTTATGGCAACACAAAATGGACTAAGACAAGACTGTTAAGTTATATGCTTTGAATAAAATAATATTTTGAATTCTACAGAATTCCTTCTTGTGGACCTAGCAGGTTTGGAGTTGGGATTTAAACCGCCCCCTCTGATGCATCTTATACTTCATATGTTTAGATCACTGGCCCAGGGAGGTCAGGGAAGCTGAAGTTTGTGAACTGTCTGTTGGAATAAACACAGACTCATGAGGATTATGTACTTAAAGTCTCCTAATTACGCATTTGCTTCTCCGCTTCTTCACACCCCCCAAAGAGCTTCAGGCCTAGCTCCATGTAGCTCTGGGTCCTATGCCTAGCACTGCACACTGCAGGGAGAACATCACAGAGCTGGGTGTGTGTGCCCAGGAGCTGCAGAAGAAACAGCTAGGTTGCTGTGATGTGAATGCTGGCCACCCAGGCAGAAACTCTGGGGCACAGTGGGCCACTGGGCTCACGAAACCCATGTGAACAGTGGGCTCCTTCCGTGGTCAGTAATCTGCTCTAGCAGACTGCAGCAATGTGCTGCCATACTTTGTCCTCTGCTTGCCATGCTTAAAGTAACCATTCACCAACACATGGACACTCTTCAATTCTGGAAGCTCCCAAGTGCCATGTTCAATTCAGAAACCTATGGAAAATCTCAACGTGGGGTGTCCAGATAAACCATCTGGATACTGATCCCATCAGTAATAGAGATGAGTTGTCTTCTAAATGTGTGAATGGTTGTTTCGTAGAACCAAGAGTATGATGGTGTGAACCACAAGTACTTGATGGCAGATATACTAGCAGACACATAAATCAAACTACATCAGTTCCATCAGTTCAGAGAAGATGTTGCCACTGCTGTATGTGTTGTCAGGGTGGGCTTACTGTTGTAACAACTCATTTTTCTCACATGTCAGTAGCTTCACACAATAAAGGTTTGTTTATTCTCATGTCACAGTCCAGTCAGGTCAGTGGGGATTCTGAAGGGGGTGGATGTCCTTGCTCCACACAGGTCTCTGGGGATCCAGGCTTCTTCCTTCTAGTGGAGGGGTTCTTAACCTGGAATCCACAGATCCCCAAAGGGGTTCACAGAATCCAAGAGGTCGGTGAACCTGCATGGGGGAAAAAGTGTATCTTTATTTTCACCAACCTTTAAACTATAATTTAACATTTCCTGTAATTATGATTTAAGGCATCAAGCCATAATAACGTTACCACCAGCTGTGACTTTAATACCAATCAAAATCATAGATGTTTCATATCACATTACAATTTTAGTAGATATCATGAAATATCATTTATTAATAACACTACTTTAAAATCATGGTAGTTATTAGGCCCACTTCAGGGTCTTATTTACTGCATTAATTCGAGAGTACATATATTGCCATATTGCAAAACACTTTTTAAATTCAACTTTTACTTTAGATTCAGGGGGTACATGTGCATGTTTGATACACGAGTATATTGAGTGATGCTGGGGTTTGGGATACAACTGAGCCTATCACCCAGGTAGTGGACATCATATGCAATAGGTCGTTTTTCAACACTTACCCCCTCCCTAATTCCCTCCTCCAGTAGTCCCCAATGTCTGTTATTTCCATCTTTATGTCCATGTGTACCCATTGTTTAACTCCCACTTACAAGAGAGAACACGCAGCATTTGCTTTTCTGTTTCCACGTTAATTCACCTAGGATAATGGCCTCCAGCTGCATCCATTTTGCTGCAAGGAACATAATTTCATTCCTTTTCTCGGCTATGTAGTACTCCATGGTGTATGTGTACCACATTTTATCTGTTCACTCCACTGACACCTAGGTCAATTCCATGTCTTTGCTACTGTGAATAGTGCTGCGATGAGCATGCAAGTGCATGGGTCTTTTTGGTAGAATGATTTATTTTCCTTTGGGTACATACCCAGTAATGGGATTGCTGGGTCAAATGGTAGTTCTATTTTTAGTTCTTTGAGAAATCTCCAAACTGTCTTCCACAATAGTTGAACTAATTTACGCTCCCATCAACAGGGTATATCTCATTTCCTGCATCCATTATTTTTGACTTTTTGATAATAGCCATTCTGACTGGTGTGAGATGGTATCTCATTGTGGTTTTGATTTGCATTTCTCTGATGATTAGTGATATCGAGCATTTTTTCCTTTTTTGTTTTTTTGGCCACTTGGATGTCTTCTTTGAGAAGTGTCTGTTTATGTCCTTTGACTGCTTTTTAATGCAGTTAAAAAATATTTAAGGTTTTTTTCTAGCTGTCTTTATAATTTTATGTATTTTATTTTAAACATTAAAAAACACTATTCTGAGAAAGATTCATAGGTTTCACCAGACTGCCAAAAGGGTTCATGGCAAACAAAAAACTAAACTCTGATCTAGTGGTTTTGCTGTCCCCTAATTAACCTTTGTGCCCTTTGCATCTAATCATCAGAGCAGGCTGGGGTGACACTGGGAAGCAGTTTATGGGAAAGGCTTAGAAGGAATGTGAGTCGCTTCTCTTCCATCAGCCCTAATTCGGTGACATGATGCCACTTGACTGCAAGGGAGACTGGGAAACAAGGTCTAGCTGTGTACTCAGCAGGAAAAGGAAATGGGGCTTGGTGAACACATGGAAGTGGCTGTCACCATACCCAAGAGAAAAGTCAGCAAAGAGGTGGCATCCCAATGACAAGGGACCTCCCTGGAGAAAACTCACTTTCTATAAAATTTACTCTAGGAAGCATAATCGTAATAATCCAGCAATAGCTGCTGTTGGTTGAATGATCATTCCTGTCAGCATTCTGTTAACCCATTCACTTCCATAATGTCATTTAATCCTCATAATAATGCTGTGAGACAGGTACTCTTATTATTCATATTTTATAAATAAGAACACTGAGAACTTATGAAATAAGCCCAAAGTCACTGCTCTCAATCATGGCACTGAACTGTTTTGGAAAATACTGCCCCAGCCTGAGCAACATGACAAAACTCTGTCTTTACCAAAAATACAAAAAATTAGCTGGGCATGGTGGCATGTACCTGTCGTCCCAAGTACTTGCGAGGCTGAGGTGGGAGGATCGCTTGAGCCCAGGAGAGACAGAGGCTGCAGTGAGCCACAAATGCACCACTGCACTTCAGCCTGAGTGACAGAGTGGGACCCCATCTCAAAAAAAAAAAAAAAAAAAAAGAAAAGAAAATACTGAGACCCTTGTTGAAGAAGGTGGAATTGTGTACTGGTGAGAGGATGCTTTCTGGAGCCAGAGTTCCTGGATTCGTATTTCAACTTTGCCGGTAGCTGGTTCATTGACCACTTTCTACTGGAGCTTTTTATGCATCTGTAAAACAGAGATTAATATTAGGATCCGTCTTTTAGGATTAAAAGAGATAAACACTTAAGACCACACCTGGCACATAGTAAGTGCTCAGTGAATGTTATCCACTGTTTTGACAGCCGAAATGGCCCTATGACTACTTTCATGAACATGATCTGAAATATTCCAGCAGAGCTCATTTCTCATGAAGGATATGAGTAAATAACTGAGGTCACCAAGATACTCACAAACCTGGGGGTACCTACAACAGTGTATTGAGTTATAGTCAGGAGGCTGGGGATGCTATTACTTTTCTAATGAAGGAAAAAATACGTTGGGATGACAGAAAATGTTGTTAGAAAATAGTTTCCATTTTACTATCACTCTCTCTCCCCTTTACAGAATTCCATGAAGGTGATGTTCAAATGCCTCTGGAAAAACTGTGGGAAGGTGCTGAGCACCGCGGCAGGTATCCAGAAACACATCCGGACCATCCATCTGGGGTAAGGCAGCCCTCTCTTCAGAGATGTGGCCTCTATCTGCTCAGTCTAGGGCTACCCGCACTCAGAAATTGCACACCACACTGTGCCTTAAAGGTTCTGGACACTGGGCTGGCTTTGTCATCCTAATCTCGAGAGAGATGGCCACTCCAGATGATGCAAGCCAGTATGGCACAGTAGAAAGAACAAGGATTTAACAGCCTAAAGCCCAATTAGTTGACTTACTGAGTCACTTTAGGCAAGCTGCTACCCTGAGCCCCAGTTCCCTATGGAAATATATAATAATGTCAGCTCTTCAGGGTCAAGTGTGAGCGCCAAAGATAAAATGTATGTGAGAGAGAACTGTAAAGTACAAAACACTAGGGTGACCTGGAATCTGTGATTGGACTTCAAGGGGTCCTTGAACCCACTGAAATTACCTGTGGAATCATTTATTTTCCAGCGGAGAGTATTCATGACTTTAAGCATATATAGCCTAAAAAGGATCAAGAATCATCACACCAATCGAGCTACTGTTCCTATTCTTACGATGCCTGACCATCTAGCTCAGTCGCTTTCTATTGCTCAAATAAGTCCTTTGTTTGTAAAATCTATACTTTTCCTCATATTATATAACCACCTTCTAAAGAAAAAATAAAATGAAGGGGAGGACCCAAGATGGCCGATTAGGAGCAGCTGAGGATTGCAGCTCCCAGTGAAAGCATGGAGGGTGAGTGGACGCCACATTCCCAGATGGATTTTTATTGCCCACAGACCAGGAGATTCCCAGGGGGAGGAGCCCCACGGGTCGGCAGCACAGCTGGTTTGGCCAGCGCAGCTGTTTTCACGGCACTGCTGTTTTAGGTGGCGCCCCAGCACAGCGGTTCGCCATACAAAATACATGGGGCCGGGTGCTGTTTTAGCTGGCAATTGGAGCTCCAGGAAGGCAGAGCCGCCCATTCATCTGATTAAAAAAAAAGGGGACTGAAACAGGCAGCCAGGCCGGGAGATTTCCCAGGCAAAAAATGCCACGAAACTCAGCGCCCGCGGTTTCAGCCGGTGCACTGGGTCTACGCACGGGAAATGACAAAAATCCCGGCGCCTTTTCAACAGGCGGCTGGAACACCTGGGACACATTCGACCATTCAACTTAGAAAAAAAAAAAAAAACGCTCTGAGGCAGGGAGCCAGGTGATCAGGCTCGGCTGGTCCCACCCCCACAAAAAAAACAGCCATTGGAAACGTTCTGGATCGAGAGCTTCACAGCAAGCACAGCTGAACCCGGGACGGTCCAGCTCTGTGGGGGAGGGGCGTCCGCCATTACTGAGGCAGTCTGCCACTACGAAGGTAGTTTGCCATTGCAGAGGCAGTTCTAACTACACCGGTATAAACTGGACTGCAGGGAAGTTCACACGGCAGCTGGGCGGAGCACACAGCAGCTCAGCAAAGCCTCTGCAGGCAGTGACTAGGCTGCCTTATCGCTGGGCAAGGCAGCCCTGAGAAAAAGGCAGCAGCACAAGGGAAACTCATAAATAAAGCCCTAACTCCCCAGGACAGAGCACCTGGGGAAAAAAAGGGGTTTATGAGTTCTGCTGCAGCAGACTTAAATGTACCTGCCCAGCAACTCTGAATGAACAACAGAGCGCACAGCTCAGCACTTGAGCTCCTATTAAGGACACTCTGTCTCATCTAGCAGCTCCCTGACCCCCATATATCCAACGAGTCACCTCATAAAGGAGAGCTCAGACTGACATCTGGCGGGTAATCTTCTGGGACAAAGATAGCAGAAGAAGAAACTGGCAGCAACCCTTACTGTCCTACAGCCACTGCAGATGATCCCCAGGCAAGCAGGGCCGGGAGTGGACCTCAGCAGTCCTATAGCAGAGGGACCAGACTGTTAGAAGGAAAACTAAGAAACAGAAAGAAATAACTTCATCATCAACAAACTGGACGTCCAGTGAGAGACCCCATGTGAAAATCACCGACCAAAAACACCACACATAGATAAATCCACAAACATGGGAAGAAACCAGCGCAAAAAGGAGGAAAACACCCAAAACCAGAATGCCTCTCCTCCTACAAGGGATCACAACTCCTCACCAGCAAGGGAACAAGGCTGGATGGACAATGAATGTGATGAAATGACAGAATCAGGCTTCAGAAGCTGGGTAATAAGAAACTTCTGTGAGCTAAAAGAACATGTTCTAACCCAATGCAAAGAAACTAAGAACCGATTGGACAAAATGCTAATGAGAATAACCAACTTAGAGAGGAATATAAGTGAATTGATGGAGCTGAAAAACACAACACAAGAACTTTGTGAAGCATACACAGGTTTCAACAGCCGAATCGACCAAGCAGAAGAAAGGATATCAGAGGTCAAAGATCAACTCAATGAAATAAAATGAGAAGGCAAGAGTAGAGAAAAAAGGGTAAAAAGGAATGAACAAAGTCTCCAAGAAATATGGGACTATGTGAAAAGACCTAATCTACATTTGATAGGTGTACCTGAATGTGATGGAGAGAATGAATCCAAGCTGGAAAATACTCTTCAGGATATTATCCAGGAGAACTTCCCCAACCTAGCAAGGCAGGCCAATATTCAAGTCCAGGAAATACAGAGAACACCACAAAGATATTCCTCAAGAAGAGCAACCCCAAGGCACATAATCGTCAGATTCACTAGAGTTGAAAAGAGGGAGAAAATGCTAAGGGCGGCCAGAGAGAAAGGTCGGGTTACCCACAAAGGGAAGCCCATCAGACTCACAGCAGATCTCTCAGCAGAAACCCTACAAGCCAGAAGAGAGTGGGGGCCAATATTCAACATCCTTAAAGAAAAGAACTTTCAACCCAGAATTTCATATCCAGCCAAACTAAGCTTCATAAGTGAAGGAAAAATAAAATCCTTTGCAAACAAGTAAGTACTCAGAGATTTCCTCACCACTAGGCCTGCTTTACAAGAGCTCCTGAAAGAGGCACTAAACATAGAAAGGAACAACCAGTACCAGCCAATCCAAAAATGCTTTACCAAATGGTAAAGAGCATCAACACAGTGAAGAAACTGCATCAACTAACGGGCAAAACAGCCAGCTAGCATCAAAATGGCACGATCCAATTCACACATAACAATATTAACCCTAAATGTAAATGGGCTAAATGCCCCAATCAAAAGACATAGACTGGCAAACTGGATAAAAAGCCAAAACCCGTCGGTGTCCTGTATCCAGGAAACCCATCACACATGCAAAGATACGCAAAGCCTCAAAATAAAGGGATGGAGGAAGATTTACCAAGTAAATGGAGAGCAAAAAAAAAAAGCAGGAGTTGCGATTCTCATCTCTGATAAAATAGACTTTAAAACAATAAAGATAAAAACAGACAAAGAAGGACATTACATAATGGTAAAAGGATCAATGTAACAAGAGCTAACGATCCTAAATATATACGAACCCATTACAGGAGCACCCAGATACATAAGGCAAGTTCTTAATGACTTACAAAGAGACTTAGACTCCCACACAATAATAGTGGGAGACTTGAACACCCCATTGTCAATATTAGATCAATGAGACAGAAAATTAACAAGGATATCCAGGACTTGAACTCAGACCTGGACCAAGCAAATTTAATAGACATTTACAGAACTCTCCACCCCAAATCCACAGAATATATATTCTTCTCAACACCACATCACACCTACTCTAAAATTGACCACATAATTGGAAGTAAATCACTCCTCAGCAAATGCAAAAGAACGGAAATCATAACAAACAGTCTGTCAGACCACAGTGCAATCAAGTTAGAACTCAGAATTCAGAAACTAACTCAGAACCGCACAGCTTCATGGAAACTGAACAACTGGCCCTTGAATGTTGACTGGATAAACAATGAAATGAAGGCAGAAATAAAGATATTCTTTGAAACCAACGAGAATGAAGACACAATATACCAGAATCTCTGGGACACATTTAAAGCAGTCTCTAGAGGAAAATATATAGCAATAAATGTGCCCACATGAGAAGCAAGGAGAGATCTAAAATTGACACCCTATCGTCAAAATTGAAAGAGCTAGAGGAGCAAGATCAAAAAAACTCAAAAGCTAGCAGAAGACAAGAAATAACTAAGATCAGAGCAGAACTGAAGGAGATAGAGACACGAAAAACCCTTCAAAAAATCAATAAATCCAGGAGCTGGTTTTTCGAAAAGGTCAACAAAATAGACAGACCAGTAGCCAGATTAATAAAAAAGAAAAGAGAAAATAATCAAATAGATGCAATAAAAAACAATAAAGGGGATATCACCACAGATTCCACAGAAATTCAAACCATCATCAGAGATTATTACAAACAACTCTATGCACATCAACTAGTAAACGTGGAAGAAATGGATACATTCCTGGACACTTGCATCCTCCCAAGCCTAAACCAGGAAGAAGTCGAAACCCTGAATAGACCAATAACAAGGTCTGAAGTTGAGGCAGCAATTAAGAGCCTACCACCCAAAAAAAGCCCAGATCCAGATGGATTCACAGCTGAATTCTGCCAGACATACAAAGAGGAGCTGGTACCATTCCTTATGAAACTATTCCAAACAATCCAAAAAGAGGGAATCCTTCCCAAATCATTTTATGAGACCAGCATCATCCTGATACCAAAACCCGGCAGAGACTCAGCAAGAAAAGAAAACTTCAGGCCAATATCCATGATGAACATAGATGCAAAAATCTTCAATAAAATACTGGCAAACCGATTGCAACAGCACATCAAAAGCTTATCCACCATGATCAAGTAGGCTTCATCCCAGGGATCCAAGGCTGGTTCAACACACACAAATCTATAAACATAATCCACCGCATAAACAGAACCAAAGACAAAACCACATGATTATCTCTATAGACGCAGAGAAGGCCTTTGACAACATTCAACAGCCCTTTATGCTAAAAACCCTCCATAAACTAGGTATTGATGGAACGTATCTCAAAATGATAAAAGCTATTTACGACAAACCAACAGCTAATATCATACTGAATGGGCAAAAACTAGAAGCATTCCCTTTGAAATCAGGCACTAGACAAGGATGTCCTCTCTCACCACTCCTATTCAGTATAGTACTGGAAGTTCTAGCCAGAGCAATCAGGCAAGAAAAAGAAATAAAGGGTATTCAAATAGGAAAGGAGGAAGTCAACTTGTCTCTATTTGCAGATGACATGATTGTATATCTGGAAGACCCCATCGTCTCAGCCCAAAATCTCCTGAAACTGATAAGCAACTTCAGCAAAGTCTCAGGATACAAAATCAATGTGCAAAAATCACAAGCATTCCTGTACACCAATAACAGACTTAAAGACAGCCAAATCAAGAACCAACCGCCATTCACAATTGCTACAAAGAGAATAAAATACCTGGGAATACAACTAACAAGGAACGTAAAGGACTTCTTCAAGGAGAACTACAAACCACTGCTCAACGAAGTAAGAGAGGACACAAACAGATGGAGAAACATTCCATGTTCATGGTTAATATCGTGAAAATGGCCATACTGCCCAAAGTAATTTACAAATTCAACGCTATCCCTATCAAGCTACCAATGACCTTCTTTGCAGAACTGGAAAAAACCACCTTAAACTTCATATGGAACCAAAAAAGAGCCCACATAGCCAAATCAATTCTAAGCAAAAAGAACAAAGCTGGAGGCATCACACTACCGGACTTCAAACTATACTACAAAGCTACAGTAATCAAAACAGCATGGTACTGGTACCAAAACAGAGCTATAGATCAATGGAACAGAACAGAGGCCTCCGAGACAACACAACACATCTACAACCATCTGATCTTTGACAAACCTGACAAAAACAAGCAATGGGGAAAGGAGTCCCTGTTTAATAAATGGTGTTGGGAAAACTGGCTAGCCATGTGCAGAAAGCAGAAACTGGACCCCTTCCTGACACCTTACACTAAAATTAACTCCAGA
>PVKV010031207.1:0-21308 GCA_004027835.1 Alouatta palliata | reverse complement strand
GGGAGGAGCAGGAGGGAGAAGCCAAGAAGGAAGAGGGAGGAGGGAGGAGCAGGAGGAAGGAAGGAGGAGGGAGGAGCTGGAGGGAGGAGGGAGGCAGTCTCTCCTGTCCTCTGTCCTCCCTCCTGCAAGGCTTGCTCCTGTGCACACTCGGGCTCTGTCCCCAGCCTCTGGCTTCTTGGGTCTGCTTAAGTCTTTGCCTCATGCAGGAGAGGCTGTCCTCAAATGTCTGGTGACTGCTGGTGTCTGCTCGTGTGTAAGGGTGACAGGTCGCTGCCTAGTGGCTCTAAGTGTGTGGCAAGGTCTGCAGACTGAGTTCTTGTCGTCAAGCAGCCTGGCTGCCGCTGTCCTAGGGGAAATCTATTGTCAGGATCTTCACCTGATCCTTTTGTGCCGGCTGGATTCAACTGGGTCTTGGATTTCCCTCTGCTGTCTAAGTTGCTTCCTACTGTCTGTCTGCTTTCCAGCTTCTGGAATTTTCTTGCATGTTATCTCCCCATCTGTTTCCTTTTTCCTTATCTCTACACCTGTGAAACCTCCTCATTCTTGCTTTGAAGGCATGTTTTGGAGGGGGAAGGCTTGCACTCACCTCATCATTGTGGGGAGAAATCTCAGTGTTGTTTAGGTTCTTCTTTTGTTTCTCTTCAATTTTTTGATTGTCTTGTTTCTCTGCTTGTTTGGCTTTTTTTGGGGTTTAGTGGATATACATTTTTCTTATTTTGAACAAAAATAATAAACTGAAATATAAAACAAGCCCATTACTCGCTCTTACCATTGTTGCAACTTGAGAGAGCAGACATTTCCAATTTCTGAATTAAAACATGATGTGGGGTGCCTTAAAGACACTTGCAAGAAAATACTGAGTCATAATTTAATTGGAGGAATTTTTTTTGTACTGATAGATAAAATAATGGCACGTTTCCTGTGGATGAGTCATATTTGTCCAGTATTCTACAGGTGGAAAATGAATTAGGAAAAACAATGGGTCACAAAATGACCTAAGAAATTCTTAAAATAATAACAAAATTCTAAAAATGAATAAAGGACTGAAAATTGCCTCTGATGATCCAAATTACCAATATTAAGTACACAAAAAACAAAATGTCCCAATAATTTTGGCTACATAGTTCCAACCACACTTTCCTGTAGACCAGAATTGCAAATTCTATGCAGTCACAAGTGTCAAGTCTCCACACAACCTGAGTCTCTGAATTAAACATGAGGCTGAGGAGTACCTGCAAAGCAAATTGCATCATCTAATGTAAGCACAGATTTCTTTGGTGTCCTTGAACTAAGCAGCCTCCTTCCAGATAAAGATAGAATCGAAACAGTCCTGACTTCCTCTTCTCCTCGTGAGTCAAGACATGCTTCCATGGAGGTCTTTCTGGGCTTTTTAAACACCTTCTGTGTGTCATGCGGAAGTACATGGCACACATCTTGCTGTATTGTATGTGGGACAATGATGTGATTATTAAACTTGGTTCTGTTGTTCAAAAAGCACTTGGAGATGCTCAAGCATTGAAAGAGGAATAATTACTTAGGAGATAGGGGGAAACGGTTCCAAGTGCCATAACAAGCAAGACTGACTGAGGGCAGATAAGCCAGAAAGCAGCAGACAGGTGCTGTGTAATTTTCCACCTTCCCGTCTGCCAGCGCCTTCAGCTGTGCAGGGCCTGGCATGCCTACACCTGCCTGTTCAGGGCCCCTGGGGCACAGACATGCTGCTCACCCTCAGCCATGCACGTCCTTTGTGCACCCCTGTGAGCCGTGGACGTGCTGTGAGCATCTGGCGTAGCCAGGATGCCCGTCTGTGAGCTGTAGGAGAGGAGCTTGTGTGCACGTTGCCCCTGGAGCTGGCCTCTGCAGCAATGCCATGAGCTTCAGTGCTCTCGTGGCTAAATTACTTTACAGGCATCAAAAAAAATAAATCTGGTTTTATTTGGGCAAGCATCTAGACATACAGAAATAGCACTAAAATGTCCAAAATAATGTAACTGAATCTCCACCTTGGGCACTGTTTTATGGACAGGAAAGGAGCTAAGGAATTTGCCCAGGATGGGGGCAAAACTGGACAGGACCAAGGAGAGCGTGGGTTCCTGTGTGAAAGGCAGAGCAGGCTGCGGGTGTGAGGAGGAAGCACAGTCAGCTGATGATGCATGACACTTCCACGAAGGATGTAGAACCCAGTCGGCGCTGTGAGGTTAAGGGACAGACGTCTTTGTTGTTGTTTCCATTACTGCGTAGCCCAGGCACTGTGCTATTTGTCTGAAATACCTAAGGATTTTTCTCGGGGTATGATGCATTTTAATACTCAGCTTAGGGCTGAGGGAGGAGGGCAGAAGTTGAGGGTCAGTGGCACAGCGTCCTGACTTGTGTGTTAGGCTAGGCAAGAGAGGGAAGCAGAGGAAAAACTGCCGAAGGTGATTGAAAGCTTCCTTTTTTGGCATATCTTCTTACGTGGCTTTCTGCTGGTGCAAATTGTACCTTTGTGGTTCATACTGCTCCAGAGTATTCCTGGCAAGCTGTGTTTCTGTTGCCATTTTACAACTTTTTTTTTCCTTAAAGGCTGTCTCACATGAAGAAAGGAGGAAGGGACTTCTGGATTGACTTAATAAGGATGAAAAATCCGAAAGCAGTTTAGATCATCTGAGTTGAGAACAAGTTGCTTCCTATAAATTTCACCAGATCTCATTCTCTTTCCACGAGTGCACCTTGTGCCTTAATGAGTCTTGGTGGTGGTCAGCCTTTATTAGCTCTGCAGCTGATAGATTCTACAAGTTGCGTATACTAATGAAAGTTGCTTCCTGAGTGCAAAGGCTAACATGGCCTCTGGATATTATTACAAATAGACTTCAGTAAACTCGGGCTATATATAATGGCAGTGGCGACATGTTTTGGCCTGAGGTAAGACTGGTTATTTAGATGGGCCATGTCTCTAACACCAGAATAACATCTTTCAGAATGGTACAAGCATCCCCCAGCAACTTTATAGGAACTGTTTTCACTGTAAATGTAGCAGTTTTGTGCCTCGCTTTGTGAAAAAGAGCCTTCTTTGGAAGCATTATCCTAGGATTGAAGTATTACCAGTAAGTCAGAACCAGCTGTGAACGGCTTTCTCCTGTGGTCTGGTGCTGGATTTCAAACACTGTGCAGAAGGCTGAGTTAGTGAATAAGTGTGTGTGTGTGTGTGTGTGTGTGTGCATGCACGCATGTTTCTAAGTGAAATGGCCCACAGTTTTCATCATACCTCACAAGGGTTTATGGTTTAAAACATTTAAGAATTGATTATCCTAACAACAGGCGGGAGATTCTGGACTCCAAGCTTTTTCTCACTCTGGTTCACAGATTCTTCAATAGTTTCCGAGGTGGAGAATATTGGAGGGTAGAGATCCTGGACACTGAACTGAAAATTCAGTTGAATTTTGTTCCTACTACTTCCTAGCCGTGTAAATCTGGGCAAGTTCTGTAATCTCCCAAGAACTTATTAGTCATCTGTAAAATAACCATTTTGTAGAGTTTCCATGAAAGTTAATTAGATAATGTGTATAAAACACCTAGCACAATCCAACCATTTATTAAAAATTTCCATAAAAGTGGAGGCATCATATTACCTGACTTCCAACTATACTGTAAGGCTACAGTAACCCAAATAGTATGGTTCTGTCACAAAAGTGACACATAGACCAAGGTACCAAATAGAGGACCCAGAAATAAAGCCACATACCTGCAACCATCTGATCTTCAACAAAGTCAACAAAAATAAGCAATGGAAAAGGGATTCCCTATTCAATAAGTGGTGACGGGAATAGCTGGCTGGCCACGTGCAGAAGGTTAAAACTAGACCCCAACCTCTCACATATACAAAAATTAACTCAAGATGGATTCAATATTTAAATGAAAGACATCAAACTATAAAAATCCTAGGAGAAAATGTAGGAAACACCATCCTGGACACCAGTCTTGGCAGATAATGTATTACTAAGTCCTCAAAAGCAATTGCAACAAAAACAAAAATTGACAAGTGAGACCTAATTAAACTAAAGAGCTTCTGCACAGCAAAAGAAAGTATCAACAGAGCGGACAGATGACTCACAGAATGGGAGAAAATATTTGCAAATTATGTATCTGACAAAGGTCTAATATCCTCAGTCTGAAGGCACAGAAACAACTCTACTCAATAAGCAAAAAAAAAAAAAAAAAAAAAAAAACCCAAAAAAAAAAAAAAAAAAAAAAAAAAAAAAAAAAACCCCTAAAAAGTGGGCAAAGGACATGAACAGACAGTTCTCAAAAGAAGACATGCAATAAGCCAACAAACATATGAAAAAATGCTCAGCATCACTGATCATCAGAGAAATGCAAATCAAAAGCACAGTGAGATATTGTCTCCCACTAGTCAGAATGGCTATCATTAAAAAGTCAAAAAGCAACAGATCCTGGTGAGACAGCAGAGAAAATGGGATATTTATACACTGCAGGTGGGAATGTAAATTATGTCAGCTACTGTGCAAAGAAATTTGGGGATTTCTCAAAGAACTAGAAATAGAACTCCTATTCAACCCAGCAATGCCATTACTGGGTACGTATCCAAAGGAAAATAAATCGTTCTACAAAAAAAGACACATGCACTTGTATGCTCATTGCATCACTACTCACAATTGCAAAGACATGGGGTAGATCTAGGTGCTCAGCAGTAGCGGACTGGACAAGAAAATGTGGTACATAGACAGCAGGGTATACGACATAGCCATGAAAGAATGGAAGCACGTCCTTTGCAGCAACACAGATGCAGCTGGAGGCCATGATCCTAAGCGAATTAATGGAGGAGCAGACATGCACATACTACATGTCCTCACTCCTGTAAGAGCTGGACACTGGGTACACACGGAGATAAAGAAGGAACCACAGACGCTAGGGCCTGCTCTAGAGGGTGGCGGGGAACGAGGGCTGAAAAACTGCCTCTTGATGCTACTCTCACTGTCTGGGTCTCTCATAGCCCAAACCTCAGCATCACACAGTATGTCCATGTCACAAACCTGCCCGTGTACCCCCGAGTCTAAAATAGAAGCTGAAATTATTTTAAAAAAATTTTCCACAAAGTGCCTGAAAACTATTATCATAAAAATTGTCCTCACGCATCTTACGAAGGAAGACCCTTGTATACATGATTTTGTTGAGCACAAAGCCCAAATTCTACATTACTTAAATCTATCAAAATAGGAAGTCATTGAGGCAGGCTTGAGAACGAGTCCACCGTCTGCTTTTCACCGTGCTGTGTCAACGCGGGCCTCGTCCTGCAGCTGCGGTGAGGGTGAGCCTCGGCGGTGCTCTCTTCTGATTTTGTCAACTCTGCTGATGTGGTTTCCTGTCTGTATGGCTCACAGGTTTGTGGAGCTGCCGAGCTTGGGCTAAAAACCTGGGATTGACATGGGGATCATGCATCATTTTTCCATGGGTGGAAGGGAATAAATTAAAAGGAAGATGCAGTTCATCAGAATGAACAAACCAACAAGAGGACAGAGACTCCAGACACCTGGGAATCTAGAGATTCTTGGGTCCAGCCTGGGGCAGTCTAAAAGGAAAATCACACAGAACTTACCTAAGCAAGTCCAGGTGAACAGTGAAGACTCCTTGTCCCATGACTAAGTAGAAAGTAGGAGAAAACATTAATAAAACAAGTGACTGGCAGGTGACTGATGATGTGGGGTATGAACAGGGACCTGTGCTCAGCCTCAGACAATACTCACAGTAATGGCAGAGGGGATTCCTGGAAGTCCCAGCAGCGACAAAGAGATACTTGACTAAACCTACGCTTTGCATATTAAGATGGGAAAGTAGCTGACAAAATTTTTCTGGTTAAACATGAATTAGCTGGACATAATAACTGAATTATATCATTCTATAACAAAAGCAAAATCCTTTTGCAGTTTTAGCATAGAAAAATAAATAAAAAGGAAGCCAATACTCATGATAAAGCATTTTGCTAATGGCCTAAGAGCTAAAGTTAGTTTAGACATGTGAATGTAGCTGGAGTCCTCAGTAATTCGTTTCTCTTGCTGTTCTATATTGCAACTTTCATCAGTGACAGAAATTTAAATTCTGAATGCATAAGCCACATTTTAGAATGGGTCCTGCATCACTTTTTAATTAAAAACACACACACCTACATTCCAAGAGAAGGGAACTTCTTCCCGCATCCTATAGGAACTCTTTGGAAAGCACAGAGCTGATCACTTCCTGTCTTAACTTTAAACTAAGTGAATTACTTTTATATCCTTTCTAACATGACAGCTCTCTGCATTCCTGCCAGTAATAACTTTCTTGGAGACTTACAAATAAAAGACAGACATAACTATTTCCCAGTGTTTTAAATACATGTATTGTTTTTCTCCATAAAAATGGAACCTGATTATCTCTCCAAATTCCATTTCTAGGGTTTTGAGAAACTAAAATTTGGCATTCAGGACACATGAGCTCCTCCAGATTTGAAAGGGGTTTCAAAGGCTCCAGCCCTGCCTCATCTGTCTGAGTTTTGGACAAATGCATTTATCTTACTAGAGCTCCCAGAGGGTTCTGGAGTTGCTCCATGAAAGACGTGTTGAGATTCTTGAATACAAGGCATGGAGGGCCAACGAGTTTCTTCTGTTCTCCGTATTGCCAGAGGAAGTGGGGCAGATTTGCCAGCATTGCAAGTTTTAACATCTGCATTCTGGTTCTGATTTTGTTGCTTAGAAGATCTGGCTAAGACACATGGCCTCTTTGACTCGTGTTCCTCATCTGTAAAATGGGAATAATTCAGGCTACTTCTTGTCTGCCATTCTTGCAGGGGATGAGGGTGGATAAATGAACATGCTTTCAAACTTCTGAGTTCTGGTGAGTAGTACTCTCAAAGTGGAAAGTGAAAAACAGGTTCTTTAGCAGCAAACACTTCTTAACAGAAGTATGTCAGCTTTGAGTGTAAATTTTATTCTTTGGATAATCTTAGATTAGTTCGTGGCATGTAGTGTTTATTTTCTTTTTAATTTTCACTGCAGTTTCCTAACAGTGACTCTTATTTGCTTAATCATTTGCAGCTGCTCTGCTCACCTGTTTTTCTGGACCCAACAGCCGTCCCTCAAGAGTTTTATAATTTCCTTCTAAGTCCTTAAACCAGGAGGAATGTGTTTTAGTACTTAATAGATTCTCTGGGCTTTGGAATTTGAAGGAGAGTTCTGAGAGGAGCCCTCCTTCAGGAAAAGGTATATTTCTCTCCAGCCTTCCCGTGGCGCGAAGGACATCACTTTCCTCATGAAAATGTCGGGATAGACAACGGCATTGCCTTTGTCTCAGCAGCCAGTCCCAGAATTTGCTGATACAGCCCCCTCCCGCAAAGTCCATCGCCAAAGCAGTGGACTAGACACCGGATGAAATGTCGGACTTGGATTTGCTATGTCTTGTTCTTTTCCCAAGGCCCCTGACAAGTCAATTGATTCATTGTTCTTGAACAAATCTTCACTCTTCTGGCTTTCTGTATGAGACAGAATTAGGGCTTTTTCCTGTAAAGTTATAAGCCAAGGCTAAACTATTTCAGCAATGCTGTCTGCAATGGATATTACCCAGAGTCTGGGTGTGCAACATTTTCTTGGTTTCCAACGCAGTCTCCACGGGCGAGTTTACAACCCCCACAGGCCCTGTGCTCCCAGCATAAACACCTGAAATGCTTCAACACAGCTGTTTAAAAACAGCCACATCCGTCTGTGAATGAACCCAACCACATTCTCCCCCCACTTGCAAAGGACCAAGGCCACAGCTCAGGTCAGACCCGGGATCTTCAGGACCCAAATTCCCCATCCCTGCAGTGGATAACCCCGTGTAAAGATGCCAAAGGCTGCTGCCCTGGGTCAGTCTCTTCTGGACGCGTGTTCCCAGCTGCCTTTGTGGAGCGCAGTGATCCATCAGTTCCTCTGAAGGGCTATGTTCTGGGCCGGAGCAGGGGGCCTTAGACAGCGGTGGTCAAGGAGAACCCCGAGTTTGGGGATTGGCCAAGGCTTGGCGTTAACCCTTGTAGATGAAAAGGCCCCGCCAGGCTGATCCTGCGCAGACCAAGCCTGGACCCTGTGGCGGGAGGAGGGCGCGGTGCGTCCAGTGCTTGTGCTTGGAAGCCCCCCGAGGGTGCGCGCAGGCGGGTGTGAGGGTGCGCGCGCGTGAGAGTTTGCGCGTGTGCCTGGGTGTGAGTGTGTGTGATGTGCGTCTGTGTGTTGTATGTGTGCCTGGGTGTGCGCGTGTGTGGGCGCGCGGGGAAGGAGACACGGCGACAGCCCCAACAGGCAACCGCGCAGCCCTGGTGGTCCCCGCTCCACCTCTCACTCCGCAGTCCCGCGCCAGGGCGGCCTCTGGGCCTAAGCGGGCAGCGGAGCGGAGCGGGCGAGGCGGGCGCTGGGAGGTGGGGCTGTGGGAGGAGAGGAGTGGGAGGAGAGGGGAGCGAGGGAGGGAGGGAGGCGGGCGGGAGGGGAGGATCCGGGAAGCGCCGGGGTATTTGACAGGAGCGAGGGCGGCAGCCCCGGACGCGGAGGACCGCTGGGTGCCTGCAGGGGAGCTGCTCAGCCAGGCTCAGGAGCGTGGGGAGAGACTGCGGAGCCGCCCCCTCGCGCCGCGCTCACCCACCGGGCTCTCCCGGCTGCAGTGCCAGGGCGCAGGGCGCGGCCGACCTTCCGCCCCCGCCGCCCCCGCCACCCACCATGCTGCTCCCCCAGCTCTGCTGGCTGCCGCTGCTCGCCGGGCTGCTCCCGCCAGCGCCCGCGCAGAAGTTCTCGGCGCTCACGGTAAGCCCGAGCTTGGAGACCTAGCGCTCACGCGGTGCCGGTGCCGCCTCCTGCCGCCAGCCGGGGCCGGGTCCCCGCGCTCCCCTTCAGGCCCAGGCGCGGGGAGCAGGTGGCCCTGGGGGCCGTGGAGCCTCCGCACGCCCGCAGGGCTGGAGCGGGTAGGAGCGCGGAGTGCGCGCCTGGGACCGGGCTGGGATGGGCTTCGGGGGACCCTGCCACAGGGGACGCTGCCGCGGCTGTGACGAGTTCTACGGGTCCATCCTGCCGGGAACCCCCTGGCCTGGGGCTCTGGCCTGGCTGTAAGGGGAGCCTGGGGTCCTGCAGGCCCGGGACGCGGGCGAGCTGCGGGTGCGCTCCTATGTCCGGCGCTGGCGCACTCACTGCTGGGCCGGAGCCTTCGGGGAACCAGGTCTGGGAGCGCCCGCGCCATCCCGCGGACTGGGACTGGGGCACCCACCTCGCCCACGGGGACCGGCCCGCAGCGCGTCCTCCGACGGCTTTGGGCTTGTGCTCCGCGCGGACTCCGGGCCTCTTGCGGGGTGAAGTGGCTGCCAGTCGCGGGCCCCCTTCGTGGGTCTGACCCTCCCAGAGACCCTCTTAAGTTAGTCTAGGAAGAAGCAGATGACGTGAACGATGATTCTTCTCTGGCCTAAGTGTCATTAGAGAAGCGCTTTCTTCCCTTCTCGGGACAGAACTGCAGGGAGGCAGCGGCTCCGAGCTCTTCGGGCCTCTGGGCTCTTCCTCGTGGCAGGGATGCTGCGCTCCTGAGCGCGAGGTCACCGCGGTTGACCGCTGTGTGTTTTTCTTTCTGAGCTGCAAGTTCTCTGCTACAGCCTTGGCCCGGCGGAGACGCGCGGTGCCAAACGCGGAGCCATGTGTGGGGGCCGAGCCAAGCCCCCGCCGGCCAAGCCAACCCGCGGCGGCCGCTGGGCCAAGGCCGGTGTCTGCAGTCCCCATCTCCAGCAGACCTCGTGGGCTTGCAGGGTTTGCAAACCCATAATTAATGCAATCGCCAGAAACGAAAACATTCCACTTAAATGTGTTTTTGAACAAGTGCTTGAGAAAACACGAAGGTAGCGAGGACACCTCTGGCGGAGAGGCGGCTTTTAAGTGGCCAGGGACTTGTCCTAAAGGGGTTTATTGTATTGAAAATAAAGATGGTTGAAATAAGCTGTGGTCGCTTCTGCTTTTCAGCAAACTTAAAGCAGTTGTGTGGGCACCTTTTCTTTTTCTTTGACTTTTTCTTCGTTTTCTTGCTTCTGCGTGTTAGCAGTGTGAAGGGTGGATGGTGAGTTCATTGCTCATACCTGGAATTCTTCTGCAGCGGCCCTGGGTCCCTGCCTTGCATCTCACAAATGACTTGTAGATTAGAAGCTGCTAACTGGAACTCCAAGGAGGTTTTCACAAGCTCAGGCTTTCCTTGAAGATCCTTTATCTCCCCAGAGGGGACCCTCAGAGGACACTTACTGGAGGTTTTCATGGATATGCACATCTGTGCATGCATCTCGACATAAATACATGCACACACGTAGACACTCACAGACAGACCCCCCCACACACATTCAAAGCACACTAAAGGAGACAGAGGAGCTAAGACTCATTCTCCAAAGGGAATCATAGCAGTTTCTTCCAGAACTGTAGCAGCAGGCACCTACAGTTGCCACGAATTTTCTGAGAGCACAAAAATAGACTGCCCTCTGCCTGCTGCCCTGGGTGTGTGTGGGCGGAGTCGGGCCTGTTGCCCTCGCTCCACCAAGAGCAGAATCAAGGTGGTTAGTAATTAGAACAGTTTAAGACTCAGCAGGTTTTCTTATATTCCCTCCTCTTTCTCATCTAACTGTTCACTTGAACCTTCTCACCCTTGGCCTCCTTAAGGTTGCCCCAAGGATGTCTTGGGTTGCAGTGAGGCCCACTGCACGTGGGGTCTCTGTGCAGGAGCTGACACACCATTCAGGCTTTCCCCTGTTGGCTTCATTCCCCAAGAACACTTTGCCTGCAACCTACATTTGCAAATGAAATCTGTATCCCAGAGAAAAGTTTAAAGCCATAACACATTTTGGCACACTTCTCCTCACCCCACACCCAGTCGGGAAAATCGAGGAGTTACAACGTAACAGAGGCAGGCTTGAGATCTGACTGGTCACTGGGAAATGTCAGGTGTGCAGGATTCTTCAGCGCTGCTGATCTCTTTTCAAATCGCCTTCTGGTTTTTGGAAATCTCTTTTGTTTCCAGAGGCCCTCATTCAAAGAATGGCCTTCTCTCCAAACAATCGCATCCTACCTACTTTCACAAATCAGAGAGGCAGTATCAGTCCGTGCGGTGGATGGGACCCGCGACTTGGGGTCTTGCTGGATGTGTGACTTTAGGAGAGTTACTTAATTTCATAATCTTCAGTCCCCTTATCTGTAAAATGAGAATAAATATTATCTTTCATGCATGTCATGAGGATTAAAGGGATTAGAGATAAGGCTTTTAATGTGCCTAGTATATGTTGGTTCTCCAGCTAACGTTATTTTGATGGTGCCCATGCCATGCGTCCATACGAGAGAGTTTTATCAGTTGGCACTACGATCATCAATGCGTATGGCGTGTCGTTAAGGTGTGTGCGGATTCGGCTTTGCAGTATTTCACCTGGCACAGGTCCTCAGAGCACAGCACTCGGCTGTTGGTGTGAATGTGTGCCTGGTGGGAGGAGGCCACTCAGGACTGTACAGAACAAGGAGGAAAACCTGCCTCTCGGCTTCCTCCCACTCCATCATTTCTTCTCATCTAGAAGCAGGGAAATGTGTCCCCACACCTGGCTTCCTAGGACCATGCGTTCGTCTTTCCTGTGACGAATGGTGAGTGTGCTTTCCCGGTGGACGTGGACGGCCTTGCCAGTGTGCTCACCTCTGCCACTTCGTGTTCAAGACTCAGAGAGTCTGTGTTGCTTGGTGATGACCTCTGTTGTTTCCACCAAAGTCATTCTTCAGAAATGGCACCGTGAGGCCCTCTGTGTCTCTCCTTGTGACTCGCAGAAGGCTCTGCACAGCCTCCTGGTTATTGCTCACCTGCAGTCAACGGGGGCATTCTTAAGTGTGTCCAGCGTGCCCTAGTGTGGATCCAGGTTAATTCCTTCCTTGCAGAAGTGGGTGCATTGAATGGCCACACCGTGCCCGTTTTTCTTTTAATTTCTGTGAATGACTGAAATGAGGGAATGATCTCTGTCTAAATGGTTTTGATTACACATAATTCTGTTCTTCAAAGAGCAAACAGGCCTGATGGCGATGATTCAACTTTATCATGGTTGTAGTTATATGAATTTTGACGGGCTCATCAGTAAGCCCATACCCAGATGTTTTCTTTCAATGCAGAGAGGAACAATATTGCCTGTGACCACTTTCCCAGAAGTTTCGGGTTAGAACCAAAGCATTCATTTGCAGGTTGACTAAATTGTATTTTGCTCACACGTAGAATTTTGCAGTCACGTTACCATCTTCCCAGCCTTCTCTTACTGCCAGTCCCTAATGCTCCCCTGAGTTCACACGCGTGGCTTCATTAAACGTATTGTTATCTCCACCGTCAAGAGATGAGGAAACCAGGAGTCTTGAGAGACTCTGTAAGGGCCCCTGGTCACGAAGAGGATCGGGGTCTTCTCAATTCAACCTGCCGTTATTTTTCTTTCTTCAGGGGGCGTTCCCTTCACTGCTTTTTGCAGTCTTTAGGAACTGCACAATTCCACACTGCCGTTTCACCTCTCAAACTGTAGCTGACTTTCATCCTGAGCCCTCATCTTCTCACAAACGGTCTGGCACCTGGTAAACGACTCTGCTTGGTCTTGGGGAATGCGTGACAACAGACCTGAAACAGTCATTTCCTATTTGTGTTTCTTTGAAAGAGAAGAAAAGTGATAAGAAAACAATATTTACCCATATGCAATTTTTAAAAAGTTTCATCACTAGCAAGTTCATGAGATGATTTAATATTGATTTTGCTGAGACAGCAAAAATAAAAATGCGATTCCATTTCTGAGCAATTGTGGTTTGGAATGCATACCTTGTCCTGTTTTGAGTTCTCACTCAGCCTTGGATCGTCAAGGGGAGGAGTGTGTTTTTTTCCCTTTCTTCTTCCATTGCAGATGCCTTGAGTCCATTTCATGCTCTAGGAGGGCTTTACTGCATTCCCCAGTAGAAGATGGACCACGAAGGTGGTTAAGGAGGAGACAACCAAATGTAATCAAAATTTTCCTTAGAAGTCCATTTACATGGCGTCTAAAAACCCAAACATCTGGAAGAGTCACTTTAATTTTGCTGTAAAATCAAGACCATAAATAAAACTATAAGCAGTTGCAGGCCCTAACAAGATCATGCAGTCAGTGGGCATGGATGTAATGTCAGTTGCAATGGCTCAGAACCAAACAGATTTCTAAGTAATTCTGTATCAAAATAAGCCTTCGTGCCAATCCAAGATTTCAGAATGGGGATTGTTATTAAGATTGTCAGCAGAACATTGGTTTGGAGGTCAAGGGTAACATTTATATATTTTTGAATTAAAAGATTAACTGGGCTGGGTACGGTGGCTCATGCCAGTAATCCCGGCATTTTGGGAGGCTGAGGCGAGTATATCATGTGAGGTCAGGAGTTCAAGACCAGCCTGACCAACATGGCAAAACCCCATCTCTACTAAAAATACAAAAATTAGCTGGGTGTAGTGACCCACACCTGTAATCCTAGCTACTCCGGAGGCTGAGACAGAAGAATTGCTTGAACCCGGGAGGCGGAGGTTACAGTGAGCCAAGATTGCGTTATTACACTCTAGCCTGGGTGACAGAGTGAGACTCTGTCTCAAAAACAAACAGAAACAAAAGATAAACTGTTCTACACAGACAACACACAAGCTTAGAATGATGAATTTCCAGTAGGATTTTGAAGTTAGAGAAGAAAATTTAAGAAATCCTTTTCTTAAATGTCTGAGTTTATGTATAGGAGACTGGAACTGTCACCTCTTGTGTTTTCCAATTGATGGCACTGAGTAATAGCCTAAGATCCCACCGTTAGTCAGTGTATGTCTTTAAAGCATGCACAACAGTTAATATATTTGATATTTAACTATAGCTCACAAGAGGAAAAATTTTATAATATGACTTAATATTTTGTTGATTCCTAATTTCCTAGGGGCTAAAAAGAAATTACTCTGAAAGTGAAAATAACAGACATTCTTATGTGGTTTTGCAGCTCCAGGCCAAACATCAAACAGCAAAGATTGTAAGAAAACACAAGGAGAACCAAGTAAAATATGAAATCACATTTGTATTTTTAGGATTAAAAAATTATAAATGAAACTTCTATATTATAATGTCTAGCTGAATTTAATTAGGTGTTTCAACACAGAGACAGTCTCAGAATGACTTCTTTTTGATGAACCACAGTTTTATTTAGATTTCTATTACGTATGACATAATGTGGCATATTCACCAATTAACCTGTAACTGAACGGAAGGCAAATGCATGTAGTGTGTTCAGGGTTTGTTCTTCCTTCAGTACCTATCTCTGCTCACTTTACATTCTTCTCCGTGGGCATCTATTTCCTTTTTCTTTCTTTCTTTTTTTTTTCTTTTCTAAGACAGGGTCTTCCTCTGTCCCCCAGGCTGGAGTGCAGTGGCATGATCTCGGCTCACTGTACCCTCTGCCTCCTGGACTCAAGCGATCCTCTTGCCTCAGCCTCCTGAAGAGCTGGGACTGCAGGCGTGCACCACCATGCCCACCTAATTTTTTTGTTTTTGTTTTTGTTTTGTATTTTTTGTAGATATGGGGTTTCGCCATGCTGTCTAGGCTGGTCTTGAACTCCTGAGCTCAAGTGATCCGCCCGCCTTGGCTGGTCATCAACTTTTTTTCTCTTTTATGCTTCTTCCCAAATTAGAAGAAACTTTGTTTGCTTCTCCTTTACCAATATACTGACCATGAATACCGCTGTTTCTATTTTAGCACTGGCTGAAGCTCCCTGAAAGGTTTTCTGGTTTCTGTTCCCCACACTTCCTCTGCTGAAGTGTGGGTGCCCTGGGCCCTGCCCTGGGGCCAGCTGCAGCTCTCTCACCATCCCCTTACCTGCACGAGTCCCTCAGCCTAGGGTGGACGTTTTGGGGGACATAGGGGTAGGCAAAGTCTTAACACTTGAGGTTCTTAGCACAGAGTCTTCCAGTAATAATGAAGTTTCTGAAGAAGCCTGTGGTGTGTTTGATCCCAGGTTCGGAGCCCTTGCGCGCAGGTCCCCATTAAGCCCATCTCATTTTGGATACTGAGTCTGTTAGATTTTAGTCACTTCTTAAAGGACAAGTTCTCCAGTTTGTTGGCAAAAAAAAAAAAAAAAAAAAAAAAATGCTGTGGTATGTAAGTTGACCTTGTCGGAATCGGGTGTTTTGTTTATCTCTTACTCTGTTCTGTGATCAAGGCGCTAGCACAAAATACATCCACCCTGTGTACGAGGTGGGTGCAGCCGTGGATGTGCCTTTTCTTCTTGGCATCAGGAACAGCATCTGACTCCGAAAGGCTTTCCCTGCCTGGGTCAGGGCTGTCCCATGTGTCAGTCCACAGTGGACCGGGAAGATGGTGGGCATTCTCCACATCAGGCCCAAACTTCCCATGTGTCAGCCCACAGTGGACCAGGAAGATGGTGGGTATTCTCCAGATCAAGCCCAAACCGACCTGGGGTTTGTGACTGGGATGAGTGGTCAGTTGTTGATATTGAGGGCTGAGTTGTGAAGGAGGAAAATCCTCCCGTGGAATTCTCTGCTATGAAAGCAACATTGCACTGGACTTGAGAAGCCCTCCTAGTGGTGACCTGGGCTTTCAGGAGCAGAGGAGAAAGCATGGTATCACTCGGGGAGGCTGGGGAGGAGGATAGCGCTGGGGAGGAGGATACCACTGGGGAGGAGGGGCAGGGATGGGGAGGAAGGCGGGATGGGGAGGAGGGTGGGGATGGGGAGGAGGACGACGCTGGTTACGCTCTCTCCACTGAGGCAGTGAGTCTTAAGCACATCCTTTGCTAAACTCTCTCTTCCTACCAAGAGCCACATGATACATATTTACGTTTTAAAGTACAGTTAAAGGACCGGTTAACATATTCATAGGACTTTGAGAAAGGATGGAACATGGTGTTGGAGGGAGTAGGCTGATAATTCTGTCTTAGGCACTTTTCCGGTTTTAGAATGGTTGGGTTGATATGACCTTAATGGGGTCCCTGTGTTGGGGAGACACATTTCTCCAGCCCTTTTCTGATTTTACCGTGTTATCATGTCCTGACAGCACTTGTGCTCTAGCTCTAACAGGCAGCTCTAAATCCAGCCCGGTGTTCAGCTTCTTCCATTTAACTACTCTTTCTTTCTTTCTCTTTCTTTCTTTCTTTCTTTCTTTCTTTCTTTCTTTCTTTCTTTCTTTCTTTCTTTCTTTCTTTCTTTCTTTCTTTCTTTCTCTTTCTTTCTTCTTTCTTTCTTTCTTCTTTTTCTTTCTTTCTTTTTTCTTTCTCTTTCTTTCTCTTTCTTTCTTTCTTTCTTTTTCTTTCTTTCTCTCTTTCCTTATTTTTCTTCTTTCCTTCCCTCCTTCCCTCCTTCCTTCCTTCCTTCCCTCCTTCCTTCCCTCCTTCCTTCCTTCCTTCCTTCCTTCCTTCCTTCCCTCCTTCCCTCCTTCTTTCCTTCCTTCCCTCCTTCCCTTCTTCCCTCCTTCCCTCCTTCCCTCCTTCCTTCCTTCCTTCCTTCCTTCCTTCTTTTTCTCTTTCCTCACATTTGTGGCCGATCTTCAGGAGTGGACACAGACCTGCCTGTGGCTCACTGTGCCCACCTTCAGTTGCCTGATTCCCAGGGTCTGTGCCGACAGGTCATCTTACAGGAATCCACACACATGCTTGCCTACGTATTACTCTGTTGAGAAAATACGTAATCTAAGGTCGTACTTCAGAACCGTTGTGTGCAAACGTTCCGCACGTTGATGGCGGGCACTGTAAGGTTCTTCCTGACATTGGCAGTCCAGTTGAAGGAAAATGACTTCATATGGTCACCTTTTAAATAAGAGACAGAACTACTTTTAAGTAAGAGAAATTTCACATAAGAAAGGAAATTCCATATGTGCTTATAATTTTCAAAATAATTTGAGAGATCCGAAAGAGAAAGAAATGGGCAGACTTTAGGATATACTTTTGGTTTCGGTTGTATATTAATTCATGCCACATGGAATGTGGGTCTATGTAATCAAGAATTTTTTTAAGTATAATTAAAACTAACTATTAAAATTGACCTTGGAAAAAGGAAGTTAGTGTCCTTTCATTTTGCGGTGGCAGGCGGCCTGGGACTGTCAGATAAAGCGGGCATGGCCATTCTTCGGCATTCAGGTTCTAGGCGGTCCAGCTCCAAGTGTGACCGGCACTTCCGGGCCCTCTAGAGAGTGTTATTACCTTTAGTGAAGTATAAAGTAAACACAGGCTTTTCCGTCACCCTTTCCTTTCAAAGGACAATTGAGTTAAATTTCGTAACATATTTTAAGAGGGACAGACATATCTTCACTGTGAAATGGCTGCATCAAAGAACAAGCAGTTAGTGCCCTGTGAAATGCCATCCCTACCCTGGCTAGGACTGCACCCTGCTTCCTGTGGCCCTGTATTTCCTAGTGACAGTGAGTCTAGTTAGTACACTGTCATTGCTCCTTCCTGGAGATGAGCTTATCTATCAGGAAGAGGAGAAAGAGAAGAGAGAAGAGAAGAAAAAGGAGAAAGAAGAATCGAACTGGATGATATGACGTTGTGGTCCTTTCCGAGACAGTCTAGGCCTCTGTCTTTGAAATACGAATGTACGGAAAGTTTTGAGCACTAAGCAAGAAAGATAATGTGACATTCTGGTGGCCGGCCGTCATGCCAGGCACCAGAGCAAAATTTATTCTAAGGAGAATTCTTGGACCCTGTGTAAGAAGTTGTCAACTAGGAATGCTGAAAGGGCTTTTGTTTGAATGAGGCTGAGTGTTGTGTCATCCGTAAACATGTGTCTGTTAATGAATCAACAGGAATGGACATCATCTACTTTCCAGGGCCACTTATTGCAGTGTTTAGAGAACATGCTTAGGTTGTCAGCAGAGGAGACCCCCTTCCCAGTTGGCCCCTGTCTACCCTGTTCCTCTACCCCTTTCTTCTCAGGCCGTGGGTTCTCTCTTCCAGGACTGGGAGCGTTCTGTGTAGATAAAATGGGATGCTGATGCTCATGTGTGTGATGAATTTCCTAGGCACTGCTTCCCAGTCTGCAAAGGAACGATCTCAGGTCCCTGACACTTGCAGCTCCTTTTCTGCACCAGGTTCTGTTGGAGCTCTGGTTCGCTGAAACCCTTGTAAGAATGTGGCCCCAGTGCCAGGCGTACCATTGCACAAGCAGTTTCTCACTGAAACCCAAGCGTGACCTTGTGAGGGGCACTAGTTGGTGATCGGCTCGTCCTCCCAAGTGACTCTGAATTGAAGATTCTGCTAAGCCAGTTTCTGCCACCCGTTGGGTTTTATATTTTTGGCACTCCCACATGATACTTTATATATTATTTTTGTTAAAACTAGATTTTCATATTGATTCCATTACCCTAGTGGAAATTACAGCCACCAGTTGATGCAAATGTGTCACCTCCTCTTGTTTCTTCCTGTGAATGGCTTGGCCTTCCCTCTCCCAAGCAATGCGCTTGGCTAGAGCTCACGCCCCGAGGCTGCCTTTCCACGTGCTGTTCCTCCCCAGCGGAAGGGGAAGGCCCCGGGTTCTGGGAGAACCGACACTGAGCTCTCCCTCCCTTGGAAAGCCCCCGCCCACAGCCAGGGTCTTAAAAATTATCAGTAAAATGCTAAATTGAACTCCCGAGTGCATGTAACTGGAAATGTCACTCTAAAAACTTACACTAATCCAATAACTGACACTTTGTGAAGAAAGTTGTCCCATGAGCTGTGAATACTCATCACGGTATGTTCTCAGCCTCATTCTACCACATGCAAAGGCTGTTTTCTGGAAACATGGACACATTCTCCAGAAACAGGGTGAGTGCATCTGGCACGTGGGATAGAGGTGCCTGTTGGAATTATAAACTGCCTTTACACTCTGTACCTTTCTACCCTGAAACATGGCCGCGCCCTCTCTCTGTGCTCCTACAGACACTATCTCCTGTCCTCACAGTTTCCCTGCCAGGCAGCGCCCTCTCTCCCTCTCTCTCCCTCCCTCTCTCCCTCTCTCTCCCTCTCTCTCTCTCTCTCTCTCTCTCTCTCTCTCTCTCTGTCTTCTGGGTGTATATAGAGTTTTGTAAACACTCGAGGCTAAGGAAAGTGAGCAAGTGAGAATCTCTCTGACCTGAACATACACATCGGTTAAGTTCTTTCTCTGTAGGATACACAGATCTGTGAGTATGTGAATCAGTTCTTCATTCTTAAAAGATTTCTCTTTTGGAGAGAGTTGCCAAAGACAGACCTTTCTTTTTATTCAGAGATAAGATCCAGGTGGAGTCATAAATTCTTTCTTTGTCCTCTTGGCCTCTCTCCCACCTTTTACACCCTGCTGGAAACATGCAGGTGCCATCACCAGCTGGGGTGAGGAAAAACCCATCTCCTGTTTTGGAAGAGGTTGTCTCCCAGGTTCCCTGGTTCCAAGAATCGACCACAGGAGGGAGCCCCGGAGCAGCTGAGCTCTGTTTTCTAGGGGAGGGTCTCCAGGTGGGGTCCGGAGTTCCCACCACCAGCAAAGTTTCTGCCACCTTGACTGCAAAAATAGCCCGAAGGCTGCTGCCTCTTTTGAGTTCAACTTTCCGGTTTTAAAGAATTGGCTCACAATGCAAAATGCTAAATTAGGAAATTAAAAAGCAAGGACATGTTAGCCTGATGTTTTATTTAGAAGTCTGGGATATGCATGTTACATTCAGTATCACAACCCAAATATCAGATAAGAGTATCATGTTAATGAAGCAGGGTTTAGGTTTTAAAATAACCAGAGAGAGAGGGGCAGCGTGAGGCGGCTGCCTGCCTGGGGCCTGCGCTGGCTGAAGAGGTTGCTATTTTCTTTCTGCTGTGAGGTCAGTCCACTTTGCGAGTCGGGTTTTATTTAAAGCAATGGCATAACTTATTTTATTTGCTAAATGAATATTATATTTCAGCGTTCTGCAGTGATAGGAATTTTCAGACGTGTGATTTTCATGAGGGATTTTAACCCAAAAGAACCATAAAGTGCAGCAAATCAAAATCTTGTGCTCATATATTCAAAAAACCACTTGCATTTTTTTGTACCCCCAAATCTGAAAGAAATTTTGAAAACCATTAGCGGCTGTCATTTAGATTCATACCAGCATTCCTAGCTCCTTCCCTCATTTCTAGTACCTTTCTCTCTCTGTTTTGTTTTGTTAAATTCCAAACACATCCACAGGTTGCCAACGCCGATTCTAGAAGGCAGCAGGGAGGAGGGCAGCCCTCCAGGCCAAGGCTTCCGTCCCTCTCCGCTCCCCTGAGGCTGGCATGAGGCTGACTCCCGGGCCACCCCCCCTCAGTTTCTGGGGCTTCTTCTGAGCTTCACGCGGGCACCCTCCTCCCCATGGCTCCGACAGCAGGCCGGGGGGCAGACTTCCCTGGGACACCGATCCTGGGGGGACACAGCTTCTGTTTCTGCACCAGCGTCTCCAGGGCCTTAGCCGGACACTCAGCGGCGCACACTGAGGAACTGCGGGCAGCGTGGCTGGAATCTGCGTCAGAGCCGGCCTGACAAGCGGGCGGGGTGAAGGGGGAGCTGGAGACCCACGGCTGTGCCCCAGGAGGGCTTGGGGCAGCTGCTGGCTTCAAGGCCCCGTCACCCTGCAGCCCTGTCATTTCCGGCTGTGCCTGTCTCTGCAGCTCCACCTCAATATTCTCAGCCTACCCTGGAGTTGAACAAAAGGAGAAAAGAATTTCCCTGCCAAGTGGAGAGTTAGAGGCGAGGCTCTCTCTGTCTCTCTCAGTTCTGTCTCTCAGTCCCTGTCATTCTCTCTCTCCGTCTCTCTTTGTCTCTCTTTGGCTCTCTTTGTATCTCTCTGCCTCTCTGTGTCTCTCTGATTCTGTCTCTCAGTCTGCTATTCTGTCTTTCTCTGTTTCTTCCTGTCTCTCTCACTGTCTCTCTGTCTGTGTCTCTTTGACTCTCTGTCTCTTCCTGTCTCTTTATCTGTCTCTCTGTATATCTGTCTCTCTAGTTCTATCTCTTGATCTCTGCCATTCTACATGCTACATCTCTGTCTCTGTCTCTCCATCTCTTTCTCTGTCTCTCTATCTCTGTCTCTCTGTGATTTCATCTCCCTCTTGGCCTCTGATTCTCTCTCTCTCTCTCTGTCTCTCTGTCTCCCTCTCTGTCTGTCTCTGATTCTCTCTCTGTCTCTGTCACTCTGTCTCCCTCTCCGTCTCTCTATCTCTGTCTCTCTGGCTCTGTCTCTCCACCTCCCTGTCTGTCTGTCTCTGATTCTCTTTCTGTCTCTGTCTCTCTGTCTCCCTCTCTGTCTCTCTACCTCTGTCTCTCATTCCAT
>PVKV010031206.1:0-21290 GCA_004027835.1 Alouatta palliata | reverse complement strand
AAAAAAAAAAAAAAAAAAAGTAGACTATGAATTCCACTCAATTACACAGTGCTTTAATTATGACAGGAAAGTGGAATTTAACACTTCAGTTTTAAATGTGGATACATTTAAATGTTGAGTCAATATTTTGAACTTTTTGGGGAAAGTTATAATAGTTCAATCTTTTCTATTTCATAAATACTATCGGGAGAAAGAAATTATTTTGAAAATAATAATGAAACCTAACATTTACTGCTATGCTAGCATAGCCACTGTATGAATCTATTTGGATAAGTTACATTCACCTGCAAATAAAAAAAATAAAAATAAAAATGAAATATTTCTATAATTATCTCTGTTTTACAGATGGAAAATTTGAAACTCAGAGAACTTGAGCAACAGGCCAATGGTGGCCTATCCTGCTCCTGGCAGAATTAATCTTTACCTGATCCCAGATCCAAGCAAGAGTCTCTCTCTCTGTCTCTCTCTCTCTCTCTCTCTCTCTCTCTGTCTATGTATACATCGTTTTTTTCTAAAGTCAATGTATATATTCAATATTTTCGACTTCCAATTAAGAGAAAACGTATGTGTGTGTGTGTGTGTGTGTGTGTGTGTATACATATGTTAATTATACGTATTAATTTGTTACATCATGGGTGTCTTGATAGCAAACTATAGATTAGGAAAATAGAAGATCCTATAATTGCAGTGTATCATATTTTTAAGAGATTGCAAAGATGGGGATCTTTGCCTCTATTTTTTTAATGGGACAGTCACAGAGAGAATAAAGAGCAAGTCTCTGCCTGTCACACACACACACACATACACACACATATATTATAATTCAGTTCTATCTGAGGTCAAAAGTATCCACATTTAAAACTGAAGTGTTAAATTGTGAGCTATCATCTTAAGCCATAGAGTTGAGGGCTAAAATTTGAGCCATAATTACATTACTACTAACAAAATCCAAAGGGTTTTGTTATGTTTCACATAGAGTAGATGTGGGCCATGTGAAAGACAACCAGCCTGGGGTCATTCAAAGCTTCCCTGGGTAAGCAACATGTGAGCTAAAAGCTGCAGTTAAGGAAGTAAAAGATGAAAATTTAAGGTAAAAAGGAAAGCATTTGTAAAATTTGTGGTGTTATAGAAATCATGGGGGACATGAAGAACTGGAGAAAGATAATTGGTGTTGGAGCAGAAAAAGTGGAGGCAGCATGGTTTTAGAAGTTAGACAAGTAGGTAGAGGCCAAACCATGTAGGTCTTTGTAGGCCTCACACAGGACTCTTCTCCTAAGAAAAAGGCACTGGAAAGTCACTGAGATGTACATATCAAAAGGTTAAACATAAACTGTACTGTTTCCTATCTCCCAAGTACAAAGTCTACCATACATGAAACTGAAAATCAAAGGAAGCCCCAAATTTCTTCTTTCCTATGGTCTTTTTCTCTTTGTCTATTTACTAGCTTAAGGAGATGCTCTCAAATTGTACGGTATTTAAAGATCTTTTTAGACTCTTGACCACTTCAGCAAATATGACTCTGTGTATGTTGGCAATTAAAACTGCAATTACCATTTTTTTGTGACAAAAATGACACATTTGCCCTTACATTTTTATTGTTATTTTCTAATTTCCTTTTGCCCATTAGTTGGATAAAAAAATAAGTAATATATAGACTGCCAGTTGTGCAAAGAGAAAGAAAGGCAAAATGTGGCTGCTATTTTTCCTCGTTTTTTTTTTTTTTTTTAACCATTTTATTTAAAATGAGAGGCTAGAATTTATTGAAGTTTTGGAAGAGAAAGAGAACTACGTCTTTGCAGAAGTTAGGATATTTATCAAATGAGGAGGGAGCTATTTGAGGAGTAGAAAGAAAAATGTTGGTTGTCGGGGGAGATGTTTACAGAGAAGATTCTCAGAGCACAGGATACATGCATCAAGTACTTTGATAGTTTGGGAGTTGCTAAAATATATAATATTGCTACTATGAAACATAAAATAATAGTTTAGGTATATTGATTGACAGTAGAAAAGAACAAGGTCTATTGTTCCATGATGTGATCTTAAACCTACTAATTTATTTAATATATATAATCAAGATTTTAAATTTTCACCATTCATTTAAGGTATATATAATCTGTACAAGTTTAGGGCATGTTAAATAATTGAGATCCCCATTTCTCTTTACTTAGAGATAAAAAACAAACTTACAGAAAAGAAGATTCCTAGCATACTATCTCTATGGAGTATCTGCATATATGAAATTACATATAAAACAATGATAATGCCTTAATGATTTTCAAATATAGAGATAATTAAAATTCACAACAATAATAGCATATATGTTAGCAGAGAGTGAGTGGACACGATGAACTGTGCTAACATGAATTGTGCTGAGTTCCTCTAAGAAACAAAAGTAGCAATTCATGTTAAACTTACATAACTCAAGGATAAAAATGAGAATTTCTAACTACTAAAATGTAATCAAAAGAACCAAGCTAGTTATGCTATGCAAAGATATGTAAATTATTTAAAAGAATAAATAAGAAACAAAGAACAAAGAATATTTATCAGAAAAATATGAAGCCCTCATAAATGTTGATGAGTAGAGCCTAAATTCTTAGAAAGACAAATTCCAGAATTGTCCCTGACAGTGAAATCCCCTTATCTACTAATTTAGCAATTTACCCAGATATCTATTTAACCTGTACTTAGGGGATAAACACATATTTCTGTAATACTAAAAATGCATTTATTTCAATTCAGAATAAAATAGAATTCACTTATAACAAATTTCCATCAGTTCAAAAGTTCACCTGTACACAAACATTTGCTGAAATCAGAACAATTCAAAATGTAGAGGTAAGTTGTGTCATATCGAACTTTAAAAATATCACTAATTTTATAAACAGAAACCACTATATGCATATGAAAGTTAAAATAAAGCCAATATACAGATCAAAAAAAAATAAGCACAATAATTTCACTTAACTGCTCACAGTTACTTGTTCCCTGAAAGGTCTAAATGCCAAAAGTGATGACTATTTTGCCCTTACTGTTTTCCATAGGAAGGTGGATGCCTTGTGCAGTGACTACTTGACAGACTGCTGGGTTTCTCGGTGCCTAGAGAAGCAATCTGTTTCCTCCAGGCTTACTGCTAATAAACTCGAATAGTCAATCTCCCTTTTATATTTTACCATCACTTTTATTACACTGACATCTTACTTTTCCTTGAGTTTTTAAAAATTAGTTTTTATTAAACTATTTCTTGTCAATACACTCAACGAGCACTTTTTCTTATCTTTGCTTATTTACTTCTCTTCCATGCCATACCATTTTCCCTTAGTTCCATTCATAAATAAAAATTATATTTTGTCCATAAAATATGGTAGTCAGGAACCTATAAATAAGACTACTCAAAAACATAAAGTACTATGCTTGATTCTCCTATTTATCAATGCATTATTTACTATCAAAACAGTGAGTACTATGTTAATATATTTATAAAATTTTGAGAGGAAAACAAATGTTCAAGAATCCATACATTAACATGTTTCATGATTCAAGGTTTAAAAACCTAGGAGTCCATGTATTTTAATTATGCTGTTATCATTCAAAACACTTTTAGAAAGTTTACTTTGCATTATTTTAAAAGCTATTCTGAAGTGAGCATGTAACTAAATAATTTTTGTTTTTAGTTACACATTCGTGTTCCTCTCCTTCTTCCCTACCTGTTCCCTCTCAAGCAAGTAGGAAGTATTGTTCCTTAGAGAAAGCAAGCAACAGAATTCAGTTAGTAATTCTGAAGACTTCATTCTATACTCAACACGAATTCTTAACCCTATTGAAGGAAACAGAGTTTGAAGAGAGAAGTTCTGCAGACAGGAAATGTATTTTAAATTCTCCTAAGTTAGGAGTAGAAAATTCAGTGATTCCAGGAGAAACAGAATTTGGTTGTTTGATTCGAAGCAGTTCCCCAAGGAAGAAGGTAAAGCCTCAGAGAGAAAATGACAAAATATTGCAACTAAGAGAGAAGAGGCAGGACTGTAAATCAGGATTAACAAAATCATAAAACTCCTCACACTTGAATGAGAACAGCAGAACCAGAAGACCTAATGAAAACATATCTCAGAGGTAACCACACTGAGCTGAAGGGACACCCCTCTCCCCTTTACATCTTTGCACTGAGTTAAAATCTCAAAATGTGGCACATACTTACAGGAAGAGAAGGCTCAGGCATTATGAGTTTTCAATTTATTTTTAGTCTGTTTAGATGGAGTTTCTGAATGAAAATTAGACTGATACTGAAATCAACAATAGCAAATAACTGTGAAATTTCTTGAACATAAGTTTGACTCTGATTTATAACTACTCCAAACCTAAGACTTTTAGTTTTATTTCTAATTAAATGAAATAATGCATGCTTCTATTCAATTGAATAAGATAACGTTTGGAGTGGGGCTGTATCTTTTTGTGGTAGATTGTTGCTGTATTGGCCCTGATTTATTTACATTTTCCACTACCCACTCGTTTCAGGAAGCCCCTCCTACAAGTACTCTGTGTTCAGCTTGGCCCGGAAATCTGAGAAGAAAGTAGACTTGAAAAGTGCTTATTTCTTGGGATTTAACCTGTCTTGCTCCTTTCTGGAAATGTGGAACTGCCATGTGAAAATGGCTAGGATAGTTTCCAGCTTCACCCATGTCCCTAAAAAGGACATGAACTTATCCTTTTTGATGGCTGCATAGTATTCCATGATGTATATGTGCCACATTTTCTTTACCCATTCTATCATTGATGGGCATTTGGGTTGGTTCCAAGTCTTTGCTATTGTAAACAGTGCCGCAATGAACATACGTGTGCATTTGTCTTTATAATAGAAAGAATTACTTATGTTGATGACAAGGGAATAGATGCAGCAAACCACCATTGCATGTGTAGACCTATGTAACAATCCTGCACGATCTGCACATGCACCCAAGAAATTAAAGTATAATTAAAAAAAAGAAAAAATGGCTACGATAGTCTACTGGACAACACACAACCCCACTGAGCAGAGGTATGCCAACCCAAAGGAGGTTTACCTACATCTGTTAGTCATATAAATGAGAATACCTTACATGCTCCAGCCTCATTCTGCAAACCCAGAAAAACTGGTAAATTTAAAACCATCCAGCCAACCTAAAGAAGATACGATGCTATTACTATTTCAAGGTACTACATTTTGGAGCAGTTTTTATGCAACAAAACTAACTAGTGCAATATTCCAAAGTTACTGCAAAAGATGGTTAATTATTAATAGTGCTGCTTTTAATTTTCAAACATCCAGGTTTGAATGATGAATTATATTACCACCCTCATTAAAAAAAAAAAAAAAAAAAAAAAACAAGAATGTATATCCCAAAGTGCAGTCAAAAGCAATTTGCTATGTGTGAAGTTTGAGAGGTCCCTGTATACAACTCTTCATGAATTCAGAACTAAGACATGCAGAAATCAAACAAATGTAAATATCAGGTTTATCATTTGCGAAAGCTATTCTAGAAATTGTGGTTTAGAAATGTGGAAGCAAGGGGTTAGCTAACCATTCACTTAAATTTACCCATCCAGTCATAAATAGAGTAGAAAAACTACAGAATTACAAGGACTATAAAACATATTAAATAAAATGGAAGAGGGCATATGTGGCCCATGTTTATAGCTTACCATTAGCTCATAATTAATTTGGTTCTTTGTATCTTTGGTCCAATTGAGGCTAATAAGAATTATAAGAAGAAAAAGCGAAATATATTGCCTGGCACATTGAAAATTTTGGTTATATTTTATGTTAGTTATGGCTCCTTAAAAGAATATCTCCTTATAGGGACAGAGAACTGTAAAATTTGTTAAAGTAAATAATAAAAAGCCTAGGCAGGCAACTTTTGTAACATATCGGTGCCCTTCATGCTGTAATAGCTGGTCTATTTCCTTTACCTTCATACCCCTTATCCTTGCTTATACAAGATTGTGGTTAGTTTGGCTCTTTTCCTAGATTATGCTACGTGCTTGAACTTTGATGACCCTGAATTTTATTGGCTCGTGGTAATTTTGTATAATTGCAAAGCTCTGTGAGCACTGAGCTACTGAGACACCAGATTATCAATTTCCAAATCTTTCTTATTAAGAAAACAAGAAAAAACTCTGACTTGAATATCAATCCCCTCAAGTTTCTGCTACATCTAATCTCATAGCCAGCTTCTGTCTGACTTATTTCCTTATCACACATGCCAAACTGTCTCCAGCCTCATTGTTCTACCAAACTAAAACTTGCAAGATTACTGGAGACTTTGTATCAGTAAAGTTAATTAATTTTTGTCATTCTTAATTTTCCTATCTAAGCAGCTCTTCTAATTTCTGTCTTACATCTCTGACTTCTCATTTTCAGTCAATTACATGTTTATTCTCTTTTGCTCTACCCTTAAATATTAAAATGTCTCAAGGTACTGTCATAGACCATCTCTTTTCTCACTATACTAAAA
The DNA here is from genome assembly GCA_004027835.1 of Alouatta palliata. Lineage (NCBI taxonomy): Eukaryota > Metazoa > Chordata > Mammalia > Primates > Atelidae > Alouatta > Alouatta palliata. Next base: position 14,802 of record PVKV010031206.1, on the reverse strand, counting down.
TCTGTCTCATGCTTATAACTTAACAATGAGAATGCTCAAATTTATCTCTAGCCTAGACCTCTCCACTAAGTTTCAAGTGATTATAAATTCATATTTTCTAGTCTATCTACTTGAAAGTTTTCAAAAGCAACTAGGACTCTATGCATTCAAAACCTCATAATCTCATCCAAATCTTGTCATTCTCTATTATTTCCAACTCAGTAAATTGATCTATCATTCACTCATGTTTTAAGCCAGAAACACAAAAGTTATCTTTGAAACTGTTTATCCTGTATGATGTGTAATTATTCCTATTCAGTTTACTAATTAAAAAAAAGTTTAACTTGGTCATTTTTTCTCTGTCTTTTACCACTGTAATTCAATCCCAATTACCAATACAATGCAAATACTTTTTGGTAAACTTTAGCAGCATTGTTTATCTCTACCTAAATTTCTTTAAGTGATTGTGGTAAGCAGAAATCTAACATGCTCCTCATAATCCCTGTAACCTAGAGTTTCTTCACTGTATAATACTGCCCCTGTAGTTTCTCTCTCTCTCTGTCTGTCTCTGTTTCTCTCTCTCTCTCTCTGTGTGTGTGTGTGTGGTGTGTGTGCGCGCGCACGTGTGTGTGTGTAGATGGTGGTGACCTACCACTGGTCAAAATGACCTACCACTGGTCAAAAAACATAACAAACATGAAGGAATTTTGCAGATATTCTTACCTTACAGTCCAGGCTTATTCAGCGTGAATTAGGAGGAAAACAGTCTTGCATGTGCTGACTCAATCAGGTGAAACCCCTTAAATGGGGGACTTACTCAGGTAAAAGTTTTAAAAGAATTCAGAGACTCTTACAGGTTTAATTAATAAGGAGGCCATGCTAGAGAAGTTCATCTGATGATGAATTGTGAACAGCCTCTAGGACCCCAGGGCTGACTTCAGCTGACAGGCAGCAAAAACTTAGGGTTCTTAGTAACGCGGCAGCATGGAAACAAATTTGCCAAAACTTTAAGAAGTTTGGAAGGGGATTTTTCCCCAGACAAGCCTCCAATTTAGGGCGCAGTCTCAACAAAAGTCAATTGCAGCCTTGGGGGATGCTGAGTAGAAGACCCAGGTAAGCTGTGCCTGGATGCCTGACCCACAGAAACTGTGAGGTAATAGATGTATATTGGCTTAAGCTTCTAGCTTTGTGATCATTTCTTACGCAGCAGTAGCGACATAAAACAGTAATTATTTTTATAGCTGCACAATCAATCTGAATAATTCAGGTTTTGTTGCAGAAACAAACTACCCTCAAATCTCAAGAGTTTAACGTATTACATGTTTATTTTTTCCTCAGACTTAGTAGTTTATAGGTTCTGGTGCACATGGGATGATTTTGAGCTTGTATATGAGTAGAATCAATTCATTCATTACCATAAAATAAAAGGCAGAATATATAGATACAGAAATAGGTAGAAACATTTTTGAGTATAGATTCTTATCAGATTTCTTATGTTTCTTGGGAAAATTAAAAGCAAGCAAAATAAGAATAGAATAAAAAGTGAAAAATAGTCATCTCAGAAAGTAAGAGAGTGAATTTCCTTTAGAAATACTATATGATTGCCAAGCAGTGAGGAAGACTCACTGAGGTTTGTGATAGCACATTTACCACGAAGTCAGTTTGCATGGTTATGTTTTTTTGTTTTTGTTTTTTTTTTCCCTCCAACCATGTTCACCTACTTAGAAGAAGACATGGAGTAAGAAAAAAAAATCATATTTAACCATACCTGAGGTAATTTCAGAATAAAAAGATGATTGATAGAGAAAGAAAGAATAAGGGAATTGAGATGCATGGGATTGACTAATTTTAATTATGTGGCATGAAAGCAAATTGGATAAAAAAGGATAATGAGGCTATGGAGGGAATAATGGATGTGAAAAGATGAGGAGTCACTGGACAGGAGGTACTAGCAGGGTTGAGGAACTGTTGGACTAGGGGTGCAAGAAAAACAATTTTGGAATTATAAAGCAGTGTCCAGAGAGTGGGCTCTGGGGTTGCTTGATATTGAGGCTCATAAAAATGGAAACTGTTATAGACCATGACAATCTGACAGCGTTGGTGTGGTGACCAAAGGAGGGAGTGGAGAGAAAAAGTTATCTGAAGCAAAAACATGAACAGGATCAGGATGCATCATCCAGAATGAAAGAAATCATCAAGGCTGATGACAGGAGGAGTGGCTATGAGACAGTGTTGCAAATGCTGAAATCTTAAGGAATGAGGGTAGGGTGATAATTGCAACACAGAGGGATAGTAGATGATGTAATCTGATGGCATGTGCTTCACAGATCGTAGAGGTTTCATGAGTAGTAGCAGTAGTATCTTCCTGGCCTGGAAATGGCTATGAAGTCATATTACATATTTAATTGAGCTCATCATGGTCAAGTTTCATGTGAGGGATAGGAGAAATAAAGCCACTTCTTGAGACATCTGTTGGAGAATCCTGGGATTTAAAGAAACCATCAGAGCAGTTCAGTTTGGCCACTTCTCATAGCTGCTGCTGTGTTGTTCATATAGCCAGAGAAGGTGTATTCTTATCTGAAACTGCCCTGGTTCAAGTTTTCATCACTTTTTCCTTGGAATTTCAAAAGGATACCAATGATCCCCTGCCTCTACTCTTACTCTCTACCCTTTTATTTCCTGTATTGTGAGCAGAGAAACCTTTCTACAATGAAAATCTCAAACAATCACTTCTGCATAAAAGTATTCAATATTCCCCTGAAGAATTTAGAATTAGTTTCTAATTGCTTAGATTAGTATAGATTGGTACTCCAAGCCTTAGATATTCTGATATGGCCTCATTCTCCATTTTCACTTCACTCTTTGGTCACTTATTACTTTGCTCTAAAATCAGTTTTCTGGTTGTGTCATACTCTTTCATATTCTGGTGCCTTTTTACTTCTGTTTTCTTTGTTGTTGTTGTTTGTTTTTTTCTGTCTATAATTCCTAGAGTCAATTGTAAGTCATAAGATGATATTGTACAATCAGAAAAAAAACAGTGACTTCTCTCCATAGATGTAGCCCTTTAGAAATATGATTTAGCCCAGCAAAATTTTGAGAATTATGAAAAAGTACCAGTTATGCTAGGTATACCTAGCTCTAGTGCAGTAGCATGAGTACTATGGTGGGAGTGATTGCTTCAGGTACAGGCAGTGAGTGGATCCCCATTTCCAATAGAGAAATCAAATTCCATACACTGACAAATTTAGTCTATTTATTATCATCATTCCCTAGAAGCTCTAAACATTATCAGTTAAAAGAAAAAATGCTCCTCCCTGAAAATCTTTTGCTGGTGTCATAAATAACCATTGGATTGGATTACTCTTTAGCTTTAATTATACACACATCCTTGCATACACGCAAGTGTGCACACACTGATATCTGATGTCCAAGAACTGGGATTCAAAACACAAAGTTTACTACTCACTCTTCATACCTTGCATGAGTTAACTCCTTGTAAAGTTTCCCTACCTTGCCTTTTGGGTATAAATTATATCTCCTTATAACTACCACCATACTTGCACATATGTACTCTTATTTGAAGCCCTGGTCAAACTATATGACTAATTGTCTACATGTTACTTATAGTAGGAAGACTTTTTTTAGAAAAAAAATTGACTTTTCTTGGAATCTAAGTAGTCAAGGTAATAGCAAATAGTAACATACCACTTATGCTGTTTCAGTGTCCTACTAGATGCTTTGCAAGTATTATCTAACACAGAATGTTATAAGGAAAACGATTAACCTAATTTTTTATATAAATAAACAAAGGCTTTGTGAATGCAAAATCACAACCAGCTGATATCAGGAGACTGGAGCTGTGCCTCCATGTATGAAGATTCAGGTTGATGGCCACATAGGGTGCCTGGCAATTGCTATATATCAGCACTGGAATCAACACATGTTCTGGCAAGACGTGCATTCTCATGCTGTTTTTTTTCTGCCAAAGAGGAAAAGATGCCATTACATAATTTGCAATAAAAACATGCTTTATAGAAATATAATGGCCCTGGAAGAGGGAAGAGGCCATGGAATTACAATCAGGAAGTAAAGAATTTAAGAGGTACCTGGGCATAAGCTGACATTAATACATGGGTTGTATATGATTAGAGCTTAAGAATACAGAAATGTATATCAGCATTAAATCTGGGCTAAGCTATGAGAGATCAGAAATTTGAACTTTATCCTAAAAGTTTGGAAGATGCATTGAATAGTTTAAGCAAGGAATGATAAGACATTTTGAACTTGAAAAATTTGTCTGTCTACAATATGGAGTATAGAGAAAAAGAAACCATCTCTGGAGGCAGGGAGATCCATTATGAAGCTATTGAGCTAATTAAAATAATAAGAATAGGGAAAAAAAAACAAAGGAAAGAAGAAAGAAGCAAGAAATGGAGGGAGAAAGAAAGAAAAAGAGAAAGTGCTCCAGCCTCAACAAAGGCTGAATTCCTAGTCAAACCACACCTCCCTGAACTAAAGACAACCACAGTAAGATTTAAGGAAGCCAAGGAAGCTCTGAATATCTCTAGCAGAAACATTTGTCTCCCAAGATACTCCAGAAATTTCCCCATATGCCACTGGACTGGCCTGTGACTGCTTTGACCAATCGTATATGATAAAAGAAATGCTATTACAAATGCTGGCCCTAGTCTTTCAGAGGATGAGTGGTTCTCATTTTACTTCCCTCAGAATGGTATCCTGGGTTAAACCAGCCATAATGGAAGAAGTTTGACTGCCATGAGGCCATTTTGATCTGAGGAAGTCGACAATGGCCATGTGGAAAGACCACATGGAGGGACAGTGGTGCCAACCAACCCAAGTACCAGTGAAGAAGCCATTTCAGACATGTCACCACCAGCAAATTCCAAAAGAAAATCTGAACCCTTGACGTAGGAGCCCAGCTGAACTATCTAAAACCTTCCCAGATATTTAATCTATCTCAGTTCATGACCCAGATACCATGTAGCAGACACACCACCATGTCTAACCTCCTAACCTCACAGTTGTGAATATCAGAAAATAGTTATGAAGCCTTAAGTTTCAAGAACATTTGTTCTGCAGCAATAGATAATTAGGATAATTTTTTTGTCTATTTTACCTGTCTACCTTCTTATAAGCTTCATGAATACCAAGATTTTTCTATTTTTCTCATTAAGTATCAATAGCTTCTAGAACATACTAATTAATAGTTATGGAAGGAACAAATAAAAATGATTTAAACATAATACAAAACAGCTCTTTACAGAACAGAATCTATACTTCTTATTGAATGACAGGATACAGTTATGGGCAAAGAAAATAGAAGCTATGGTTGGCCTCTGGGCTCTTGATCTGGACAACTGGATTGATAGTGGAACCATCCATAGAAACAGATAAATCGGAGACAGAATTGGCTAGGTATTATAAAGTGATTAATTTGATATATATAGAGAGATTCACCTATTATGACATATTGCAGGAAATGGCATTTAGTAAATTTATTATAAACTCTTGGATATTAGCAGTTTGTATCCTTAATACTAAATGAGGAGAATTTCAATGAAGAAAGGATCCCAGTAACCCATGATTATGAGAGGAAAACTAGGAAGAAAGCTGAAACATATTAAGCTTATTTGGTTTTATATGTGGGAGGTCATTTGTAAACTAAAAACAAATACAATAAAATTAGACAAAATGAATCTAATAGTAGGTTGAGGTATGAATATAAATTTTAGAATTGGAAACACAGAATATAAACTACTCTTTAAAGAAAACTAAGGAAAATAAGAAAAAATAAAATGAGAAGAATAAGAATTCCAGAATATGATCATGATTAATACAATTTGACATAGAATGTAAGAGTATCTGAAAGAAGGAAAATAAAAACAATCTGTAACTACTCCTAAACTACATTACAAAATTGAGAAGATGGTGGAAGCTTTCAATATTAAAGAAGCAGAGATCTTAAGGATAGGTGAGAGCATGATTGGAAAAAACATTTAATTACTGATCAATATTAAAACTACATTACCACTGTTTGAAAAATCCTATACACTTGCTTAAGGCAATATGTAATCAGTTTAAGACATGTTTTATGTCTACAGTATCAAAAACTGATATACATACAAATAAAGTAATATTTTTTACAAAAGATAATTTACCTCCAAACTTCAAATAAATTGCTAATAATAATCAAAAGTCTAATAAAAATTCCATTTATAAAAAGTGAACAACAAGTATTCAAACTGTCCAAGCAGAGTACAGACCATTAAGTCAAGCTAATTATTACACTGTTTTTTTCTTCAAGTGCCAATAATATTATCTCAAGAGTCATTGCATTATTCTGTCTAATGTTAGCCGATGCTTATAATATTCTGCTTTTACTGGATAATTAAATGTAACTATGATAAAGTACATATATATTTATAAATAACAATATAAATGTGTGAAGGAGAATCAGCACTACATTATAAGCTTTATAATTGTGAGAAAATAATAGACATTTGAAATGTCTGGACATATGTGTCCCTTCTGATTATTTCAATTTGATCTCAACCACACATAGAACATTCAATGCTTAAAATTGTTCCATTTACAATTAAAAAATAAATGAAGGACTTGAGATATAAAAGCCTGTTAGATTTACAAAAAACAAACAAACAAACAAACAAAAAACCCATGAAAGCTAACTCTCTGAAACATCTAAGAGAGAAAGAAAGAGGTAGAGAGGATGAGAGACAGGTGGAGAGAGAGAATATGTTTGGCTGTAGAGGAGAGAGATTGACAGCTATGAACCTGATATATTTTAAGATTTGATACCTTCACCAGACAATAGCCTATTAAATTAACTTGCAGGCTATGGTATCTTAGGAGGAGGGAAGGAATGTAACAATAGATTAGTATCAAAGATTTTCATCAGTTTCCCAGTCTTCACTTAGGAGAAAATTGCTAGGCATGATAGTTCTCTGGGCTAGATTACCCTTTACCTGCAAGGTGCAAATACTTATCTTTGTTATCTTAGATATTATAATTCACAAAGTATGCCATGACTAATAGTGATATCTGCCATGGGCACAGAGTGGAATGTGATGGGATATACTGCACATACAATTCATCTGGGGACTAAAATCTTTCAAAATATTATAAAGCATTCTCGCTGTGCCTTGATTTTTACTATATACATATCATCAGACTAACAGTATTAGTTCTACATAAACCAAGAGGATATTTTGAAAACTGAACAAAACAAAGAGTATAAACCAAACAAAAAGATTTTGAACCACAAAGTAAAATGGAAATGCTATATATATTTATTTTAAAAAACTTCACTTATATAATTAAATTAATTTTAACAGAGGTAATGGAATGCAGGCAGAAAACACAGGGGCCTGTATTTTGTTATTCATATTTAAAAATTTCTCTGTTGCTATTTAAAAAGTCTCATATTTAGAATATTGTCAGGTACAGTATATGGCTGCTCACACAAGTCACCTGAGAAAACTGAAATTGTTCAGTTGGTCTCAGTCTGATTTGTTATTCTTACTGTCATACTTAGTCTTACCTCTAGAAAGCCTGTGGCACTAAGGTTTGCCTTGGTAAAAAATAATTATAATAGTAAGTTCGGTGTTCAGTAAGGTAATAGATATCTGAATTGAAGCTAGGTTGGGGGGAATCTTTTCGCTACAATCAGTGCACATCACACTCCATTGGCCAGTGATTGGTTATGACAGGTAATGAGAAAGAAATCCCAAACTTTTCAGTAAGAACTAAAAGGTGTATAAACCACCAATGCACAGATGGTGGTGAAATGAGGCTTTCAAAGTGTTAAAATACCGAGTAATTCTAACCGCATTGAAAAGACTGAGCTATTCATTACCCATTTCTAGATGTAATAGAATATTTATAGCTGTTAGATGCACACCTATCTAACATCAATATGATACACAGTGCATATCCTCTCCTGTTAGTTTGAGTAAACAAATTACTGTGAATGAGAAGAGTGCTGATTAAAGCTTATCTGAGAAAAGCTGTGTTCAAATAATTTAATAAGAAATCATGTAAATGGTCAAATTACATTTTGTTAGTAATTGAAATTTGATTATTAAATAAAACAAAGTTTGTGAAGTTTTCATCAAGTTAGTTCTCTTTTTTCTATGATTATGATGATTCTGTTTTTCTAAACCCTTTATTTGAAAATAGAAATGAATAAGAGGCCATAAAGTGGGTCAAATGATTGTTTATCAAAATATATATCAGAAAATATTTAATTATTTAATAACATGCTAATTAAATACAATTTCTGCATGTGAGATGCTAATTCACTACTATTATTTTACTCATCATAGAATAAAGCAAAAAAAATAAGATTCTCATATTATTTTAATAGATCATAACTTTTCTGTTTATGGAAAAGAAGTATTGCACTACTGAGAGAACTATAGAAACTACTTCAAGTGATGAAAAACATGAGATTTTCCTCATATATATTTGCTAAAAAGTCAGACTTGCTTTTGAGCATGAAACATACAAAACCTGGTAAGAGTAGACTAAGAAATGCCAAATTTATTTTTTTACTGATACTGAATTTCAGTGTTACTTTAAAAAGGTTCCCAAAATTAAAGAAAATATTTCAAAATCCATGGCTGTGTCTGTCTATATGTGATACAGTATACTGCTTAGATATGTAAATATTTTTCTAAGTGCAATAAACCAGTCACAAAGAGAAAAATATTGTATAATGCTGTATGATTCCACCTGTGTGAGATACTTAGTGTAGTCAAAAATCATAGAAACAAAAAGTAGAATGGTGGTTGCTAGGGACTGCACAGGAAATGGGGTAATGGAGAAGGCAGAGAATGAAAATTCATTGTTTAATAGGACAGTTTCAGTTTTGCAAGATGAAGAGATGTGGAGATGAATAGTCATGACAGTTGCACAGTATAAATTTACTGAATGTCACTGAACTGTACATTTAAATGGTTAAAATGATAAACTATTTTATCACAATTTCAAAAAAAATTCATGATGTGATTCTGTTGTAGATGCACAGTATTTTATTATTGATGTAATTGATCAACTACAGTTACATAAAATATCTATAATTACTAGGCTTGTGGACTTGACCCCAGCCGGTGTGACAGTTGGATCCAAATTACTCACAGGTACTATTTTTTCTGTAGTATTTTCCCTGGCCAAACAGGAGCTCCTCAATTACTCAAGTAAGAGGTTAACTGGCCAGCCACTCTTAGCCATCAACAGCTAAAGACTTCCTCATATGAGGACTTCCTTTAAGGAGAAGCTGGCTCACTTACCTTAAAATGAAAACAACTCTTAGGTTCAATTAGTGCTACAGATGTCCCTGTGAGATCTAGCTAAAGCAAGTCTCTGGCTAAAACCAAATTCTTGTTTGTTTTTTTTTCCCACGGTTTATGCTTCTCCCTCCACTCCTTTTCCCTGAAAGCCCTCTTAAATAAATAACTTGCTGAGGTATCACCTCCAGTTCCAGGGAACCAAACCTAAACAATAGCAAGTATAGCACCTATTTCCTAAAGAAAATTTCTGGAAACTCAGGATTATCAAATTAACGAACACACCAGACCTCTCTATATTAAATCGAACAGGTCCTTTTCAGCACAATCATGATCTTTAAATTCAAATCTGACTACATACTCAGTGTTTTGGATGTACCCGTTGCAAGCTCATGTGAAAAACTGTTAACTTTGGGAATATTGTCCAGAATATTTCAGGTCTGGTAAAACAGATTGTTACCATTAATAAAATCTTGCCTATTATGGAAGAGAAGTCCAGATGGATGTCACAGGAAATAGCTGTGGACCTGATGTTAACAATGTATTAATTTTATTATGAGTAGATTGGCTGAAAAAGTAAAAGTAACTAAAAAAGCCTTATGGACATATGGGAACATCAGGGCATCTCTCTCACAATGGTAAACGGTGTTTTGCTGAAATATGATTGCAGGGCTATTTCCAATAACCTCTGCCAGAAAGTATTAAACAGAATACATCATGGCTATTTGAGCTCATGAAATAGTGCAAAGGAAGAGAATGGGCTACCATATTTTGGCAAAAATTCAACAAAGGAATTGATGAAAAAGTAGCTTCTTGTTTGTTGTGCCAACTCTTATAGCATGAAAATATGAAAGAGATACTAATGAGAAAAGCAGCAGCTGTCAGACTGTGAGAACAAGTTGGCACATGAAAAGAAACAGTTATTCCTACTGTTATCAGAGACTTGGAATTGTCATTTTATAGTCTGGAACCACCAATATAAAAATAGGTGAGAATGAAACACAACATAGTCAATATTCATAGAGTTAATAATGGCAAGTATAACAGAATATGAATTTTGATAAAATACAGTGCTCACAAGTATGTAAATAATTTTAGAATATGTATAATTTATAAATTAATTTATGCAGAAAATTTAGAGAATTAACTTACTCGGAAAATGCCCTTTGGGGGAAAATATTTACTAAATTTAATTTTTTCAAATTAATTAATCATATGTAAGATATTCATTTTGTTAAACGATATATCAATTACAAGTTGGATCCTGATAAAATATGGAGAATCACATAAAAGCATTCAAATTTTAAAATGTTACTACAATTACATGTAGCATGCAAATGCTGAAAGTATTGCTCAAGCCAACCAGAGTAAATGAAATATTGAACCCTCTAAATTATCTATCATAAATTTTCTTCTTGGGTAAGTAGTTCACATATGATCTTTTAAATGCGTCTGTGAACAGCCTAATTTGTCTGCATGTGAATTATAACAAACACTATATATACTTTATGTGGATGTTTCTATCACATAGATACCATTGTTAAACATGTAGAATGCTATTCGTTTGTATCTGAATTTATAAACCAATGACACAACACAATTAAAGTAAGTGAAATGCATTATAAATTTTAAAAACATAAAATAAAACTCTAAGTCATTTGTGATTTCTTTCATTACACAAAAATTTTTGATAGAGCTATGTTAGATCCGAACTCTCTTAAAATTTACTATTGCCAAAAATAGTTACATTGCATATACCATGCAACAGAATCCATTATAATAATCTGAAATTGACCTTGGTTTGAGTACAGGATCTTACAAATGATACTGGGCAAATCACATAATCATTGTTTTCCGAATTATAAAAGTATTTTCTGTTGTGTTATGAAATCCCTTACAGGATTATCATAAGCTTAACTGGTTAAAGCACCATAAATATGAAAGATTTTATTATCTTTATTAACAACCAACACATTTAGGGAACATTCTCAACTAAATGCTTAATGATTCCCAGTGGTAGACTAATCATAATGTTATGGCCCTTGAAGAAATAATCTGATGTCATCAAATTAATTTATCTGTTTCTTCTTTTTTGTTAAACTCCTGAACTTAAGTTGAAAAGTGAATGACCAAGAGACAAAAATGATGGACAAACTTAAGCTGTTGTGTTTCTAGCTTCCAAATACTTATCCCCTGGAGAATAGCTGCCATTCAGAATACAAAACAGAATCATTTATTTTATCTTTCCAAGTTATACTATGTTCTCATTAGAAATCCTGTGTTACTAAAAATCTAGGCCAAAGTCGGGGCGGCAGAGGGTGGGGAGAAAGATAAACAGTATCACCTAAGCCATAATAGTAAAAATGTAAACTCCATGAAATATTTAAACATTTTGCTGATTTCTATAATCTCATGAATATTTTTTAAATGCTAGCACATAGTAGGATGTAAAAGAAATATTTGTTCATGTCTGGGTTCACAGAACACTACCCCCAAATATGCCTCCTTAAAGGTCACACTGACCTTTATTTTTTCCCCTCCTTTCTTCTGTCTCCCTCTCTCCCCACAAAGCAAGCCATAAAAACTAGAATTCCTATCCCCTAAAGAAAGGCAGTTCTCTGGTGTGAGGGTTACACACCAGTTAGAATGGTGATCATTAAAATATCTGGAGACAACAGATGCTGAAGAGGATGTGGAGAAATAGGAACACTTCTACACTGTTGGGGAGAGTGTAAATTCGTTCAACAATTTTGGAAGACAGTGTGGCGATTCCTCAAGGATCTAGAAATAGAAATACCATTTGGCCCAGCAATCCCATTACTGGGTATATACCCAAAGGATTATAAATCATTCTACTATAAGGACACATGCACAGTGTGTTTATTGCAGCACTGTTTACAATAGCAAAGACTTGGAACCAACCCAAATGCCCATCAAGATAGAATGGATTTTAAAAAATGTAGCACATATACACCATTGAATACTATGCAGCCACAAAAAGGATGAGTTCATGTCCGTAGGGTTATGGATGAAGCTAGAAACCATCTTTCTCAGCAAACTGAGACAAGAACAGAAAACCAAACACCGCATGTTCTCGCTCATAACTGGTTGTTGAACAATGAGAACACATGGACACAGAGAGGGGAACATCACAAACCAGGGCTTCTTGTGGGGGTGGGAGAGCTAGGGGAGGGATAGCAGGGGTGAGGGGATTGGGGAGGGATAACAGGAGAAATGCCTAATGTAGATGACAGGGAGATGGATGCAGCAAACAACCATGGCATATGTATACCTATGTAACAATCCTGTGTGATCTGTACATGTACTCCAGAACTTAAAGTATAATAATAATAATAATAATGCAGAAAGGTAACTCTCTGCCTTTTTCTCTGTCTTTTTGAAGATTCTCATATGACAGGCATCCTGTTCCATATCTGGAAGGAAGGAATGTCATAGAGATAGGAAAGAATCTAAACAAACAGGCCTTGCTGAGTTCCCCAAGTTTACTATCATTAGATTACACCCCTTTTTGTCTGATGGTTTCTCCACCATTATCCACTTCTTTCATCAGATTTAGCTTAAAAATACAGTTTTCTCTGCGTCTTTGGGTCTTCATTTTGAAGGCTCCAATGTCACATAAGACTTCGGTTAAATAAATTTGTTCTGTTTTCTGTTGTAAATTTTTGTTGTGATAGGGGTGTCAGCCATGAACCTTGGGTGAGGAAAATATTTTTCTCCCCTACACTGCGTAAATGAATGACTTGTTTGCATTTGGTTTGCATTTAGGAAGTATCTCAAATAGAAAAATTCATAGAGACAGAAAGTAGATTAGAATTACCTGGGGCTGGGGGAAGGAGGGACGATAACAAAGTTTTTAACACAGTCATTGCCCATATCATGAATATGATTAATGCCACTGAATTTTATATATGAAATGGTTAAAATGGCAATTTTTAATATATGTTCTATAGCAATAAAATATTTTTAAAGAACTGTAACTCTAATATGGAAAAACTTATCAGTTTAGAAATAAGCAAATAAAATCACTCAATGGACCCAGTAAAAGTTAGCATTTATGATCCTAAAGTACCTATGTTAAAGCATACTATTAATAATATATATTTTTTCAGGTAAAACTTATATCATAATAAATGAACTTAAGTGGAGAATTGCTAACTTTTGATAAATATATGCATCCATGAAACTATCATTCCTGCTAAGACATAGAACATTACCAATACCTCAGAAAGTCCCCTCTTCTAAGGGTGTGCTGAAGATGCCTTGCAAAAATTTGCAAGACAAGTTTGACAAATTTTCAGGAATTTTATGAATTATTTTTTAAACACAGGTGTTAGTAAAAACTAAATTATCTAAACTTACAACAACTAAATATATTAAAAACAAAATAGATATATAATAAAATTATCTTACTAATAATTATTTTACTTTTATTACTGTTCTCTTGTGCTCATGAAGTTACTTCTGCTTCGGAATGTTACGAATACTAGATTCTGTTATGCTACCGCAATTTCCTGATTCTGTTTTCAGTAACTTCAACTTCCCAATGGTTGTTTGAAATATACAAATTGTAAATTTTGTGAATTAGGGCTTTTTTCTTCCACAGAGAAATTTTTAAACACATACTTGAAACTTACTGCTCATACACCTTTTCAGCCATTTACTGTTCCCCAGAGGCCACCAATGTTTTTCATCCCTAACCATAGTTTAATTTTGCCTGTTCTTGAATTTCACATTAATGGAATCATAAAAGATATTCTTTTGTACTTGACTTCTTGTATTTTGAAATCTTTTTCATATTTCCATGTGTATCAATATCTTGTTCATTGCTAAGGTGTTCTATAATAGGAATATACTGTAATTTATTAATCCAGTCTTCTTAGGACAATATGTGAGTTGTTTACAATTTGGTATATTTTTAAATTTTTTTCCATAGTAAATATTTAAAAGGAGAATTGATGGATCATGGGTCTTCATTTATGTTTAATTTTAAAGAGGCTGCCAAATAGTTTTGTAGAGTATGTACCATTTTAAGTTCCCACTAGCAGTATAGAAGAGTTCTAATAGCTGTATTTCTTACCAAACATATAGTGTAGTCAATCTTTTAAGTTTTAACAGTTTTAAAAATTTTAAATCTTGTCACATTTTGCTTTTAATCTGATGATTAATGATGTTGATCATTCTTATGTGATTGTTATCCAGCTTACTGTACATCTTCACTTGTAAAGTATCTATTTAGGTTTCTTGCTCAATTTCTTTTGAGTTGTTTTTTGCTATTGCTTTTTTTTTTTTTTATACTTTTTATTGCATTTTAGGTTTGGGGGTACATGTGAAGAACATGCAAGATTGTTACATAGGTACACACATGGCAGTGTGATTTGCTGCCTTCCTCCCCATCACCTATATCTGGTATTTCTCCCCATGCTATCCCTCCCCAACTCCCCACCCCCTGCTGTCCCTCCCCTTTTTCCCCCCAACA